>VMBQ01003590.1:0-58288 GCA_007657795.1 Dreissena rostriformis | reverse complement strand
TGCGACAATACGATGGCGACAGTGCGATAGTACGATGGCGACAATGCGATAATACGATGACGACAGTGCGACAATACGATGGCGACAGTGCGGTAGTGCGATGGCGACAATGCGACAATGCGATAGCGCGATAAAACGATGACGACATTGCGACAATACGATGGCGACAATGCGATTATACGATGACGACAGTGCGACAATACGATGGCGACAGTGCGATAGTACGATGGCGACAATAAGATAGTGCGATAATACGATGACGACAGTGCGACAATACGATGGCGACAATGCGATAGTACGATGGCGACAATACAATGATACGATGGTGACAGTACGATATGACTATCGCATTGTCGCCATCGTACTATCTTGTTGTCGCATTGTCGCCATCGTACTATCGCATTGTCGCCACCATAACATAGATACCATAACAAGCTATTGTTTCGTAATTATATAAGTAACATATATTTTAAAACGATGCAAATGAATACCATAGTATTCAGTTATGCAGAGTTATATGGTATATATTATAAATATGCCGTAGTAAAACAAAATTAGGCGTGAGCGCAGTTTATGATTGATGGCAAGCTAACAGTTAGTTCTTTTATTGATATTCTTCCAGGCGAGAGAGCTATGGGTTTTCTCCTGCAGGCGCAATTGAAGTTTCATATTCTTAATAAACTGTATTTCAAATCATCATAATAACGTTAAACAAATCACATAAAAACGACAATCTTTGAGTGTATTGACTATTAAGAAAACATCTTTAAAGTGTTGGTGTTATTCATTTTACTGACAGCTACAGCGCAATGTCTGCCGAACAGATGTAACTATATTGTTTACAAATCTTATATTAAAGTTAAACAAACCGTATATGTATTTTAACCTAACTGATTAATGCTTGCGAAACTAAATAATGTATATTTACTTTGAAGGTATCAATAACAAAAAAGATTTTCTCAAGGACATGACTCAGGAAAGAGATGGATATGAGTGTCAATCAATATCCACATTCGTTTCCTTGTCACCGTAAGAACAACGACACGTTACAGACACGCGTTTCTGAAATATACCTTCGTGAAGACGGGTTTGACTGTTGCGTTACTGCTATTTCGTAATACGAGACAGTTAAACGAATCATACAGGAAATATAACGTTGAACACAGTTTCCGCGAGCTTAAATACCATGGTGATACCAATTATGAAACATTTTCCACGCTCTTGTTGCACTGAATTATTGAAAGGAAACTCATACAGCAATATCATTCGGTGCCACTTCATTGTTAATACACCATAGTGTGTTGTACATTACTTTATATTTACATTTGAAGCGATTGTCAGCGATTGGTTATTGCTCACAAAAAAATAAAGTTATATCTTCAACACTGTCGAAACTGTATTTAGAGCCCTTAACAGCTGTAAATTGGAATATTTTATTATTCAAAATGTCGTCTCCGGATAAAGTAAAATTCATCATCCGAGATAATGGATTTCTCCTAGAAGATATTTGTTAAAACTCCACTGATATAGGATTTGCAATTCAGTTAACTACGACAAATTAAGCCATTATTAGGTATCAGCTTGACTAAGTCTGCGGTGAATCCGCAATGAATGATTGATTGTGTAATTTAAGAGCTTAAACGACATGAATTGAAGAGAAAAATATATTTCGACAAAAAGATATCAAAGTATTCCTCTATAGATCATACTATTTTTATCCAAAGAAATCCAATTTATACAAAAACACATTTTGCACTATTTTAATTTTGTCTTGGTAAGTTTGAAACAATTATGTTCAATATAAAGAAGTGAAACTCCAGAAGCTGCAGCAGTATTGCATTTCTATCATACAGACCTTCGTGGTACTTTATTTATGACAAGGAACCAATTGCCAAAAAAGGCATATGTCGACTAATTATAAGGTATCAAGGCAAAACTTCATATGTGTTCAGAGTCATTATAAACATGGTACTGACCAAGACATATAACTTTTAGCAGCATTTTACCAGATTAACGCCCCCTTTTGCACTTACAAAAATCATGTTAATGTGTGCGTACACGTGTAAACTCGGTTCAAAGTTTGGGTGCATCTCTGTATCTGTGCAGATAATTATTTGAAATGTTCTTATGTCTTCGGGATTATCATACAAGATCATTTACCGACATCTTACCTGCCATTTAGCATAATTATGCCCCTTATTGTACTAAGAAAATTCAGTTAAAAGTTGTCATGCAGGTTTTAAAATAACACTGTACATATGTGATCTTGGTCCTTTAAATCAGTCACTATATGAAACGATAACATATACTGTCTCTCTATCTACTACAGATATTCATTTTGCAATTAAGCAGAAATATTCTTCTTTGTGTACTTTAAAGTTCGGTCAACTTTTTCATGCAGGTATTGAAGTGAAACTTAACATATGTGATCTTGCTTATTTGAATCAATCTCTGATAAAAACCTCTAACTGCGATCAGTCTGTAAGCAGAATAACGCCCCCTTTTGTGCTTAGAGAAGACCGATAAAGGTTTACGCGAAGAGAAAATTAGATTAAGGTTTGTGTGCAACAAATACATATGTGTTTAGCTACTAACAGATATTAATTTGTTAAACTTCACACATATTTTGGAGCACCATGTGAGGCCACCAATCAAGGCCCATACCTTTAACCTGCAAATTAGCAGTATAACGTCCCTTATAGTACTAAAGAAATTCAGTTTAAATTGTTCACGCAACAACGACTATCTCGTTATGACATTCATACATGACATTAGTTTGCATTTGTGGATACATTTGTCTTTGCTTAAAATAGATTCAAGGTTTGCGCTCATTAACTTCACTTATGAAGGAGATATGTGTCGCGTTCTGAGAAAACTGGACAAACTGCATGTCCGCACTTTCGACACTTTCCGCCTAAACTGGATTTTTGCCAAGAAGACACATCATTTAAACGAAAAATTCCAAAAAAGCGGAAAATGTCATCCCTGATAAGCCTGTGCGGACTGCACAGGCTAATCTGGATGACAATTTACACAGAAGCATTATGCCCAGTTTTCTCAGAACACGACACATATTGTGCTGAAATGTGTGCGTATATAGGTTGTATACCTATCTAGCGCTGGATTATTGCATTCGGCACCAGGGCGTCAAGGTCAATGTTACTTAACATAGAAACGTATGTTCATTTCAATAACTTGTTTGACTGTAGGTATTTCAATATTATAATTTTGTATCTAGGTAGCTTATATGCAGACTTATGTATGTTCGGATTGCATGTTGGGAATTTGCGATTAAGTTACTAAGTATGAAAATCACAAAAAAAGTTTCATGTCATATATATATGTATATATTGAACACTCGGAATTGTTTTCAATTATTGTGGATTTTGACCTTGGCTGTATTCTGTTTGCAAAATAAATAAAATGTGTTCAGATAAAAAATAATAATCATAAAGCATCCTAATGACTTCCAATGATGTATTAACTTAGCTTCTAAGCACTAATCCGAATGAATTGTTTCTCTGTTCATATTAATATTGACTGTCGCTTTACTCAGTTTGTTTCTTTATCTCACAAACTCTTCGTCCGTTTTTCTTTTTGTTTCTGGCAATGGTTATGCTATACAAAAGAAATATAAGCATATACATTGATGAATAAATGAATAACTAATGAACGATGAAATATGAAAACATAACAGTTTTTTAAAAATGTATATAGCCTAACCTTGATTTAAGTAAATATTGTTAAAAGATTGGGCCATTCCGCGCATAAAATGTATGTTCTTTTCTTAACTCCATGGTACCTGTTTGTGTGCGTACACATAACAATTCGGCTATTTGGAAATATGACCCAAATGGAATCACCACTTTGTACAAAATGTTTACACGAACGCAAAGAACGATCACTCAGATAATACATTAATGTGAACTAGCACCTGTCACTACATCACATATTTTACATATGTTCTTCAATATTCATACGTTTTAAGGTATTCGGTTATTTGTTTAATGTTGAAAACATTAGGCATCATATAGAATATTGTCATGTTTCATGTTTTGTCTGAATAGTGCAACGTTTTATTAGCAAACGCGTTCATTTAAAGTATCTTAATATATATATAAATTGTAAGAAGAATACACTACATATTATTGCATCGACTCAATTGCTAAACGTTCGTTGACCCTTAAATCAGACACATTTAATACAATGTATGGTAACGTAAATGTAGTGACACCAAAGACGATATACAACATGCCATTATTAGCATAAGATACTCGGTGAAGCGAGAAATTGTATGAATATTACATGATGATTAATCTAGACAACTGAAAACCACAACACATCGATGGTTGTTTATGACAAATTCCCCTTTACTAGTCCGACAACTATAACATACTTTTCCAAAGATATATTAACATAATGTTTCCATTAATGATGATACATATTTTTGTCGACAATTATCGGATTATTTTGGTAGAAAGTGTAAACCATCTTATCTGAAGTATCAATGTTCTGTTCTGATGCGTATTTCAGTATATCCATCATCTGCCCTTCATATTGCCGATATTACTGGCATACTCACAATGGCTTCCTTACAAATATCGTGTTTGAACAAAGCGATTCATCTCTATACATAACCAAATATCTGTTCGGTTTGCCATTAATGATATGTTTGGGGGTTTTAGTATTCAGAAGTCCATTAGCTTAAACTTCTTGCTGACAAAACTAAAGTGTACATACGATTAATAACAAGTGACACAAGATTGCATTAATACTTCGCAACTTTGTTACTATAGGATTTCTATGCAAGATTGATCGCATACCTTGTCATCATTAGCGGGAATGATATATACAATACATATGAAACTACTTTGACCAATCACATGTAGTATTTGGAAACATTATTGTTACATATTTGTATTGAGCTTTCATTTAATTATGGTTCAAATGTTAAGACGTACACACAATCAGATGTTGTGTTTTCGTTTTTATATATAATTTGTTCATATCAATGTCAACTATGCTTGTTTTTATTCCAAAATATAATAAATACAAAAAAATGCGAATTAATGTTAATATTATACGCATGCATACTAATGGTATGGGCTTAGATTATATGGTCCTCCGGTCACCTTAATAACTTATAACTACGAACAGCTCAATTAAAATGCATAATAAATATTGCATAAACCTTAAACAAATGTGGCGTGTTCTGAGAAAACTGGGCGAAATGCTTGTGCGTAAAGTGTCGTCCCATATTATCCTGTGCAGTCCGCACAGGCTAATCCGGGACGACACTTTCTTCCTAAACTGAATTTTCGCTTAGAATGGACATCATTTAAACGAAAAATTTCAAAAAAGCGGAAATTGTCGTCCCTGATTAGCCTGTGCGGACAGCACAGGCTAATCTGGGATGACAATTTACGCACATGCATTTTGCCCAGTTTTCTCAGAACACGCAACAAATATGAAATCCAAACACGCCACGTGTATAACTAAATTCCTTTAAACCAGAACAGCACGTAATTTAACTATCCTAACCCAAGATCCGCATTAAATATTGAATATCGCTTCATTGTAAATGTTAATTAAATTATATGAATGGAATTAATTCGATAGCTCTTTACTACAGCCACAAGATAATTTTTTCGCAATGAATTGTATGTTCAACCCACCTTGTTCGTCAAAATTGATGCCAACACTCCGCAGTCGTGGTTTCTCATATATGGATTGGCAATCTGACATTGCAAACTATTTGCAACAACTGTTTAACTGTTTTAAACAATGTAAAGCCTTTTGCGTTCACTATGCTGATATAATTTAAAAATATATAAAAAAAAAAATATTTCAATACCTGTCGTTTCTGTCGGTTCCTTCGGCGTAGACATTACTTTGTAAATTCTTATTGGCGTTACTGTAGGAGGACATTTTTGCTCGTCCCTTTCCATGAGAAAACGAGCGGTTTCTGTATAAGGAACTGACTGACGAAACGTTCTACATATCCTTGCTTTTGAAGACACCTCACAAAACAAAATATGAAGCAGAAAAATCGACACAAACAAATGATAACAGTATAGCCTTCTGTCTTCAATGCCCATTGCTTAGTTCCAAAAGTAAATCTTCTAGCCGTGAGATGTTATGCTGACTGAATGTCGGCAAATGGTCTCGCATATTCCGATGTAACTCGCGACAAACCAGAGTGTGGCAATCACAGTGTGGTATACGGAATGCCTTCGATATTTGCCAGAGGCGATTGAGCATCGGCCATAATGAATCGAATCCCCAGTGACAATTTCTACAAATAAGGGCAACAGTAGAGAAATCGCTGGATAATTTCTAAATATAATGTCGCTATTAGGTTCCGAATCGAACCAGTGAAGTTCTTTACATAATGTGGTTGTCGTAAATTTCAGATAAACACATACACGGAATAAAGTAATTCCATAAAGCGAAATAAGAAGGCACCACTTCTTTTTATTCATTTCAGAAAACATATTAACTCATCTCAATATGGACCAATAACTTCCACAGTTAAAAACAAACACTCAAAAACAACACAACATGCATGTAACAATTTGTGTGCTGTTCTGAGAAAACTGGGCAAAATGCTTGTAAGCATGTAAGAATTTCATCGAAACAGTTATTCAGATAATTATTAATTACAAGTGTGGATTGTCGTGAGGGTTTCTTTCTTGTATTGTGATGCAATGAACAATCATATTAGTTTTCGATGTTACTACATATTTTCTTGTAGTGTGTTATAACAATTGTGGATTGTCGTGAGGATTTCTTTCTTGTATTTTGATGCAATCAAAAATCATATTAGTGTACGTTGTTACTACATATTTTCTTTTAGTGTGTTCACTATTTTATTTTGTTTTATGATTAATGTTTGATGCGGAACCCGTAATTCTATGAGCATTATAAGAATGACATCTGGAAATCCGAAAAATGACTAGTATCAATCAAGTTCTTCGTGTAATCAAAATATCAATTCCTACTGGGAACTTTCTACGACATGTCTCTAAAACGAACTTTTTTCGGCAAGACGTGTCTGTAAAACCTTGTGACAGTCATTGAATTGAAGCTGATGTCAGTTAAAATACAACTGACATGCGGTAAATTACATTTACTAGATAGCTCTTAAGTTCGACCGAGAGATCGGCTGTTGGTCGCGATCGATAGTTTATTCTGAAAAAAATCATGATTCTAAATATTGTTTTTGAGTATTGTTTAGAAGGTTAAAATTTTCATGGAATTAACTAAAATACATAGTGTATTTACTGTCAGATTTACCACACCATTAGGTACATTAATATATGTTTTATAATAGAATATGCCTATATGTGCGCGATATGTGTTAATGCGCACGATAAATAAAAGCGCACAATAGATATATACATTGCCAAAATGCCCAAAATGCCTCTCGAAGATTACTTATATCATAGAACATCTGCCGAATGGCAACTGTCTTATCACACGAAATTGTCTACATCAGTATCATGATTTTGCCAATATTGTGGCTATATTTAGTTACTCGAAATTCAATCACACATGCCCGTGAGTTATATAGTGGAAACGTAGTAGAGAAATTTATTTATAAATGTTCTACAATGCGGAACCGATTGTCGGCAAATACATCGCATGGGAAAAGTGTATCACCATTTGACTTGTTCTATAATATTCTATTAAACCAGCATCTCTTTATTCTGGTTCGAATGTTTTCTTCAGCCCCTTCATATACACAACTTACATTTGTATATATTCTGTCGCGCTTAACTAAGCAAAATAATTTATGCTTCAGGTCTGAAACATATTAACCAGCATGTCAAATTTCGCACCTTATATTTTGGTTCTGATATGTTTTTATGCAATCGGAGTCATGGCCCCATTTAAGCAACACAAAAAAAACACAACTATTTTACATTGTGTCGCGTAACTCATAACGTATGGCTGCTAGAGAGTTCAACTTCACATAAATAGTAACAAGCATGTACACTTATACATTTTTGTTAAGTTTTTGCGACATAAGTGGACGAAATCGGGATGTGGGAGCATCATTGTCCTACTGGCACATGTCTAGTTTCGCTATAACATTGTACCGTACGTTGTTTTATAAGTGTATATATATATATAACATAAAGGTATATGCAGTATCATATGGTTTAGATTATATCTGAACTATTTTAGTAATTACTTTATTTCCTTTGGTAAACTAGCTCATATGTGGCGTGTTCTGAGACTTTTGGGTCTAATTCGGCAAGCGTCATAATGAGAAAACTCATTCGAAATGACGTCGCTAAACTGCACTTAATTTGGTTTGAATTGCCTAATGTTTTCTGTGATTTTACCGTTTCTCGTATTAACGTTATATAACAATCGGCACAGACTGGTCATTGAAAGTATGTTTTATCAAACAAATGGTTGATTGTGACCTTTTAATTTCAAAGACCTGACTTATTACTCCCCTTTTACCGAAATAAGCCATGGTTGAAATATAGCCACACACAATACTTTAACACATGTTGATACAGATTTTAGCTTGATGCTATATGACCTTCTTGAGAAGAAGTTTAATAACTTACTGTATATCACACCAGCAGACAATACTAAGTCTTAGCCTCTCTGCTCAATGCCTGTGATATAAGAGGAGGAATTAGAACGCTGCGCAAAACAAACTATTAATATCCACCCCACTTACGGATATAACAATGCCAACAATATGTGACTAATAACAGCTCATACTGCAGCGAATTGCTGAAACGTTTTAAAATCATGAGCAATCTATGATAATGTGCTATGAGTTAAGAGTTAACTGCCGTAAGACTGACCTCACTAATTGTATGGAATATGTTTGAATGTAGAAGACATTTTACCTAAACTCATTTTATTATGCAGTTTTATTTTAATAACGTATATTTTATTTTACAAAAGCGACTTAAAATAACTGCACGAATTTATTTTAATGCCCCCCTTCGAAGAAGAGGGGGTATATTGTGTTGCTGGATGAAGGTCGGTCTGTTAGTCTGTCTGTCGGTCGGTCGGTCGGTCGGTCTGTGTGTCTGTTGGTAGACCAGTTCGTTTCCGATCAATAACTTTTGAACGGATTGACCGATTGGCTTGATACTTCACAAGTGAATTGACTTAGGACAGTAGATGACCCCTATTGAAATTGAGGTCACTAGATCAAAGGTCAAGGTCACTGTCACAATAAGTGTGAACATCGTTTCCGATCAATAACTCGTCAGCGAATTGACCGATTGCCTTGATACTTCACATGTGCATTGGCCTTGGACAGTAGATGACCCCTATTGAAATAAGGGTCACTAGGTCAAAGATCAAGGTCACTGTCACAATAAGAGTGAAATCGTTTCCGATCTATAACTCGTCAACCAATTGACCGATTGACTTGATACTTCACATGTGCATTGGCCTTGGACAGTAGATGACTCCTTTTGAAATTGGGATCACTAGGTCAAAGGTCAAGGTCACTGTCACGATAAGTGTGAAAATCGTTACCGATCAATAAATCGTCAACATATTTACCGATTGACTTAATACTTCACATGTGCATTGGCTGTGGACAGTAGATGACCCCTATTGAAATTGGGGTCACAAGGTCAAAGGTCACTGTCACAATAAGTGAAAATCAAGGTCCTGTTTTGGGGGCATATGTCTCCGACCGCGGAAATCTTGTTTAGATTACCATGGTAACCACACATCTTTAATCATGGTTATGTTACTAGCTCTTTAGCATTTATGTTTCCTGAATTTCTTGTTTATAGGTTTTAAGATAGTAATGTGTAATAATAATGAAACGATTACATGAAAATTGAATAAAACAGAGAAAAGTATGTTTGTCTATGTATGTACTTAATTTTGGGATCTGTTTTGTATTCTTTATAAATTTATATTATCATTGAACTACCATTATATCTGAATTGATTAGAGATTGCAAAATGCAATTTTTAAATAGGTTGTGTATAATTGTTTGCAAGGTTTAATAAACCTACAATGTAATGTTCCGGTCTTTTAAATACATTATTTTAGTCTCACCTCTTGTTAATACATTATTTTGTGTACCTACATTGGTTTCCATGGTTACAGGACAACTAAAACATTGAGATACCTCGTAAACAATCACTGATTATATTTTGAAAAAAAGTATATGTTAACTTTAGAATATAATGGCATATGTTTTAAGTATTATTTCGCAGTGCCATAATATCTGTTTGAATTAGGTAATTGTTACTTATCTTATCAGAAAATGTACTACAAACTAATTCAAATTAACACAAGAGTCCATATCTATTTCGATATACACTATGACTTTGTATCTGAATTAGGTATGGAAGTATTTTTTCCTTATGGCATTTTTTAAACAAAAAACAATTACAAATGTCTTTGTATAATCAGAATTTCAAACAGTTGAATTATTTATTGTGTTTCCATGGTAACAAATATAAATTTTATAATCTTTTCTTATTCTTGCGTAGCATTTACTATATTATATAATTAAACCAAATGTTATGCTTAATAATTGTCTCGCGTTGGCAGCAAAGAGAACATAATTTTGTAAACATCAGCAACATAGAATATATGTGCCTCTTTTAAACGGAGATTTTAACCAACCGTAAAAACAATTAAAAATCCATATGGTATTGTGATCGCTTAAACTCGATTCAAACATAAATATGTAATATTATTGTACAGTTGATTGATTATTACACAATGAAACAGTGGCTACAGACATAAGTGTCCCTGTTATAAAACATCTAGCAAACGACCTTGAAATGGATGTGCGTTAGTAGGTTCGAACTTAATAATCATATTTTTGTATTATTCATTGTAATAATATTTCAATATCGAAATCAGAAGCAATAATTATTTTGTGGACGACATGAAGGTTTTACATAAGTTTTCCAAAATATGAATGTATTTCCATAAAGAGAAGTGGACGGTATTATACAAATATAATGATTGTAATTCCTCTCTGGGAAAGGGTTGACAGTTGATTCTAGATTAAGATCTGGTGGATGAATATTTGATTGTTAGTCCGTAACATCAGCTGATGACATAATTTGGATAGCATTGGACAGTTCTTTCGAGCGCGATGGTGTAAAGAACATAAGCGTTTAAAAAGAATCCATTGTCAGAAAATAATAATCATATATTATATTAAAACCATTATATTAAAAACAAGCAGCTCGTGATATTATGATTTAATCATGATATATTATTAACCTTAATCGTGCATTTTGTTGCACTTAACACAGTTATGCATATCCATGTTGAAGGGAAGTTGATTTGTTTCCGCATTTAATATATATTGCTGTCTCATAAGTTCAGTCGATGCATCAGTATTCTTATCAAAACAACGTTTTTGGAGTAATGAGAACCAGGTTTTAAGATTCGTCACAAATCACATTAACTAGGCTTTCTTTTCAACTAGTCAAATGATTTTTTTAATTTATATTCATGAAATAATCAAAATTTATCAGGGAGTTGGTGATTATTTGGATTGTCGACATAGTATTTGCGTGGACCTGCATCATTTAGTTATTCATGTGTGCATTTGTAGTATTCTGCTGCAAACGGATACATTTCAAAACACGTCAGTGTCTGTTTGTATCCAGATAATAACACATTCAGCTTGAGTTATAGAATGAATAATGACTCAAGGTTATATTTTTAACCCAGCGATCCTTAATTGTCGGTTTTGAACGTTAGAAGCNATAAAAAAAACAGTGGAGCGATACAGGGCCATCATGGCCCTCTTGTTTTGATATCATCTTAAACTGTTCTTGAAATAAGATGTCCTTACAACTTTCTTAAATTGTTCTTTTAATTCTTCCAAGAACAATTAACATTATTGCATATTTTATGTTAAATGAACATTTAACACCATGGGAACACTAAAATGAAAATAAAAGTAACTTTGCCGATTATGGTCCATGTTTTAATTTACCATGGCGAACTATGGTCTGTCTTTTGTCACCATTGCCGACCATGGTCCATGTTTTGTGTGACTATCTCCAACCATGGTCTGTCTTTTGTCACCATTGCTGACCAATGGTTAACAATGGTAACCATTGCCTACCATGGTCCATGTTTTTTGTGACCATGGCCAACCATGTTCCACCACGGTTTTTGATGGCTGACAATCAAATACCATGGTCAACCATCAAAAACCATGGTGACCATGGTCTACCATGGTCATCCTTTCGCCCGGGCAGGTGTCTCAGTAGCCATGGGGAACTGAGACAAACAGATTTGCATATTTAGTATAATAATAGTTGACAAGATATTTTTACTGTACATTTATTAATCTCCAGACAAAATCCAAAATACAAACCATAGTATCATGAAATAGTTTGACCTGTAATACTCACTTGTTGGTTAAGGTATGCATGCAACAACTCTGTATGGATATGTCTGTTTCTGCAGATTTCAATAGAAACATTACACATGTGTTTGTTATCATTGTATGTTGTTCCTGACCAAGGTCCATAACTCTGACCTGCAATTTAGCAGAATTATGCTTCTTTTTTACTGAGCAAATGCAAATTCAGGTAAAAATTGTATCCAACAATTACATTATCTCTATAATACATAGCTATTAAAAAAAACTATATGACTGTGTTCAATTGTTTTAAGAAATTTTATAAACTTTCACTGTCCAAGAACAATTACTGTGACCTGCAATTTAGCATCATTATGAAATTCAGGCTAAGGTTTATGTGCAACAATTGTATATCTCTGTAACTTATTCCGAATATTCAACTTGTATTCAAAGTCATAAATAAAGGCCACTTACCAAGTCCTTTAACACTGACTTGCAATTTAGCAGGATGATGTCATTTGTGTAGGAGTTGAACATTCAGATGAAGATGTGTGTGCAAGAATACATTATTGCTAATTAGATGGAAATGTAAGACTTCTCGAATGTCGTTTGGTAGGTCACTGACTACAGCACATGAGCCAGAGAAGCTATTAAGCCCATTGTATGAAATGATGTAGCATTCATTAATAATGAATATAGTGGAAAAGGGCATTTATTTAAAATGCGTAGGGCATAATATAAACATGCATAAATAGCAAGACAGAACATGGCACATAAAAACATTATATGTTCATAAAAAATATGCCAAAGCAATGAGATGTCTGTGCCGACCATGGATTTCTTCCTTGTTGGTATTTAGGCATTTATAAAATTTGCCATAACCTGTCAAACCTTGATCAACCACTCATTGACTGTGTAGGTGTATTCATGGATTAATGGCTTGGCAAATATTTGTATAGGCAATAAAAGTTGGCATTTCCTTCACACTTTGATAACAAATCAATTTTTTCAAACCATAACTGTATGCTATCAGTTATGTAAAGATGGTAAAAGATTTTTATTTTAATCCAAATAAACTGAATCAAGTTAAAATTGTAATTAGAAATTTATTTAGATTTCAAAACCTGAGTAAATCGATGAGCTTGTTATGTGTTCATCTTCACTTTCTGATGTTGTTTTAGCTTTTTAGCTCATCTGAGAACAAAGTGCTCAATGTGAGCTATTGTGATCACGCTATGTCGGGCGTCCCTCTTCATGCAGTGTGTGGTGTGCATCCTCAACTTTTAGCTTGTTACCAGTCTAGAGGCCAATTTTTTTATCCAATATTGACAAAACGTGGCCAAAATGTTTATCTGGACAATATGTAGGCCAAGTTCGAATCTGGGTTTTGTGAATCCTAAAACTAGGTCACCTGGTCAAATTGTATTAAACTTAATTGCCACTCTCAAGGCCACATTTATGACTCAATCTTGATGAAACTTGTCAGAATGTTTTTAAGACAATATCTAGACTTAGTCTGTACTGGGTCATGTGCGTCCAAAAACATGGTCATCTGGTCAAATCTTAGAAAAACCTTGTTACCAATATAAAGGCCGCATTTATGACTCAATTTTAATGAGACTTGGTAAGAATGTTTATCTTGACTAAATCTCGACCAAGTTCGAATCTGGGTCATGTGCGTCCAAAAACTAGGTCACCAGGTCAAATTTGAGAAAAACCTTGTTACCAATCTAGAGGCTTACAATCTTACCTTGTGACCGTGTTTGTAGACACAAGTGACCAGGTTTGAATTTGGCATAAGTATTGTGAAGGTGAACATTCTAACCAAGTTTCATAAAAAATGAGTCATAAGTACTATGACTCATTTTTTATGAAACTTGGTTAGAATGTTCACCTTCACAATACTTATGCCAAATTCAAACCTGGTCACTTGCGTCTACAAACACGGTCACAAGGTACATCTTTTAAACAATCTTACCACTTTAGGGGCAATATTTATGCTTCAAGCTTGATGAAACATGGTCAGAGTATTTATCACGCGTCTGATTTTAACAGTAAATAACGTCATCAGATAAGTCAACATGTCTGATTTAGATCATACGCTTTAAGTTTAAGAAAAATGTATTTTTTTATAAGATTGCCAAATTCATGCAAATGATGATACAATATATCTTTAATCCATTACTTTTTATAATACAACATTTGTGTTGATATTGTGTAACAAATACATGTTTCAACTTGTTTGCTTCTTATTTATTCGCTGTCCGCTATAAATGAAAGCTTTAGGCACAGATGACGTCACATTAAGTTACGTTATTTTTGGCATGCTTTTAAAATATAGCATATTCAAACATTCTGATTGAAGGTGTGCCAATACGAGACTATGGGACAACATAGCTGTTTAATAGCCTATGAATATAGTGCCTGTAATTGTTCCTTTCATTATTCTTATTGTTTTCTCTTAAGTTATCAATATTTGGACCATTAATTAACATGTTTTACTAACATGAATTTACTCACTCTTTGTCTTGTGTGATATAATTGAATACTAGTGACTGATCAGTATCAATTGAATGTCTTGGATCACTTTGTCTATTGGAGAAATTCCATGTATTTAAAATACTTATTATAATTAAGAAGTTGACTTTCAGATCCAAAACAATTGATACTATCCTATCTTGCAAAATGATATCTGTCTGTGAATGCAGTCACCACTGACACAGCAATGCCGCTGCTTTCCACGAGAATATACACAAATAAAGTGACTGTTGTCCACTGCATATTGCAGTATTATGCTGGGCCAAATATTATAGACCCTTATCATATTCAATACATAAATAGTGTGTGTATAACTTTGTTAGCTCGGCTGTTTTCTGCTGGCGGGCGGTGGGAACAAGCTTGTCCGCTCTCTAATTCAAATAGTTTTCATCCGATCTTTACGAAACTTGGTCAGAAGTTGTATCTAGACGATATCTAGGTCAAGTTGAATATGGGTCATGCCGGGTCAGGAACTAGGTCACGGGGTCGAAAAACAGATTGATTTTGAAACAAGGGGGGTTATTGTGAAGAACAATCAGTAGCAATGCACAATTTGAGTTGCAGTTGTCTCTCTTTATCAGACTTTTTTTTATTGAAAACCTGGTTTTGTGACAATTTTGTCCCTTGTTTGTTCTTAAGTCATTAATAATATATAGAAATGTGAGTTATGCTCACTAAATGTGTTTAGTAAATATTTATAATTATCAGCCTGTGCAGTTGTGAAAGAAGATTATTCATACAGAGTTACATTTATGATTAACCTTCTTACTTTCTGGTTCATTTGAACTAGTTGTTTGTATGTATGTACACCTTCAGTGTCAAACAGGATGTGTTGGAGGTGATTGGGCGAGATTTCTCATCACAATCATGTTCACAGATTCAAGCAGTTCATGTTTTATTAATGATTTTTGTGTACAGCCTGGTAATACCCATGAATTTTCCTGTACATTCAGGATGATAAAGCAGTGACGTCCAGAGTGCAAATGATAAACCAGAATAAACATTGATAAGTTTTACAAAGATAGAAAACCTTTTTTTAATCTCACTAAATGCTTGAACTTAAGTACTTAAATTATTACTGGTAATTAATATATGACATAATTATGTTTTGTTGTGAAAACAAACTACATGTAGTCAGGTTTTTGTTATTATTATTCCATTAACTGAATAAATGAATTATGATCTGAATATTTGATAAACTGAAACTGATTATTATTGTGAATCAATCATAACCCAAATGTGTACCAAATTTATTGCAGATAATGTTGAGTACTTCGGCAGCATTATTATGATTTGTTGTGGAAACTTACTCATCAGGTATTTGTAATTATTATTGTGAAATAATCTTTACCCAAGTGTACCAAATTTATTGCAGATAATGTTGAGTACTTCTGCAGCTGGTTATCAATGGCTTTGTTCGCCATACAATGAAAATACCTGGAAAAACCCACTTGAACAAAGGGTAAGGGTTTACTGAAATATTTAGTTAATTCAACTCCCAGCTACTGACCCTCTGGGTGGCTGGGAGATGCAACTCTTAAAGCTTTTTATACCCCCCCCCTCCCCGGTAGGGTGGCATATAGCAGTTGAACTGTCCGTCAGTCTGTCTGTCAGTCTCTCTGTCTGTCCGTCCGTCCGAAAACTTTAACATTGGTCATAACTTTTGCAATATTGAAGATAGCAACTTGATATTTGGCATGCATGTGTATCTCAGGGAGCTGCACATTTTGAGTGGTGAAAGGTCAAGGTCATCCTTCAAGGTCAAAGGTAAAAAAAAGAGCAAAAAAGCAGCGCAGTAGGGGGCATTGTGTTTCTGACAAACACATCTCTTGTTTTATGTAAACTTGCAGCATGGAATCCAGATGGCACTTTAATCTGTAGTATGAGCCACATAATCTATTTCCTGGCATAAATAAACACAAAGAGATCATATTTATAGCCCTAATTAACAAATAAAAACAACTTATGTGATATGGTAGGCTCGCAGAATAATTATAAATTAATCCTAGTTTTAAACACGTCAACTATTCCAAGTTTTTGCAATTGAAAATGCAGAGATATTCTAAATGTGAAAAAATGCAAATAGATTTATTCATAGTTTGAAATATGTTAGTTTTTTAACCCAAAGAAAAACTTAAACAATTTACCAAGTACCAATAAACAAACAGCAACATTACCACTGCCATAAGAATGTGTCCTAATTCAAATAACACTGTTATACACTAAAAAAATTTAACAGACAGCATAACAACAGACCATCAGACACAGGTAAACAAAATTAGTTCAGCCTAACTTTTACTTTCCTTTGCATTACCGTAATCATCAATTCAAAACTTTCGGTTTGATAACGTTTTTTTTTATCTAGTTTTTGTTTTCAGTATTTTTTTTTTATCTAGTTTTTGTTTTCAGTATTTTTTCCACAAAAGAAACACAATTTGATATTGATGGTAACAGTTATGGTGTTTGTTACAATATATTAGGTTGATTGAACTCAATTTTATAGATATATGTGTGACATATTATTGTCCACTACTGGTTTCACCGGAGGGGACTTATGGTTTGCGCTCTGTCAGTCTGTCCGTCTGTCAGTCAGTCTGTAACAATTTTCTGGATCCTGCGATAACTTAAAAAGTTCTTCATATTTTTTCATGAAACTTAAAAACATGGAAAGATGGCAATATGGACATTATGCACATCATTTCATTTTGTTCCTATGTCAAAAATTCTGGTTGCTATGGCAACAAAATGAAATAAAAAATAATAAAAAATAATAATAATAATTTCTGACAATGGTGCAGCCAGTAGGGAACATAATTGCTTGGCAATAGTCTTGTTTTAACATATTTTTTTTTATTAACAAGGAAGAAATTTGAGCTGTATGTATGTACTCATTAAAGCTCAAATCATTCAAGAAGAACTACTAAAATACTCATCCATTCAAAGTGTGTAATATACCTTTATTGTTGAATCAATCTGCTTCCCACAAGAGTGTGTGGTTGCATACTGAGGCCTATATCCAAGACTACTCCAGAGTCAGGGGAGGTAACTATCTGTTTGCCTGTTGACAGGTGGCCAATGTGCTGTGGTACTATGCGATCTCGAAGGCAATAGAGCTGCTAGACACGGTGCTCATGATCCTGCGCAAGAAGGACAGCCAGGTGACCTTCCTGCACGTGTTCCACCATTCCACCATGCTAAACATCTGGTGGTGGGTACCATCCTTCATCCCAGGGGGCCAGAGTAAGTACCAGCACACACTCACACTTGGGGGCCACAGTAAGTACCAGCACACATTCACACTTGGGGGCCTCAGTAAGTACCAGCACACACTCACACTTGGGGGCCACACACACTCACACTTGGGGGCCACAGTAAGTACCAGCACACACTCACACATGGGGGCCACAATAGTACCAGCTAACACTCACACTTGGGGGCCACAATAAGTACCAGCACACACTCACACTTGAGGGCCACAGTGAGTACCAGCACACACTCACACTTGGGGGCCACAGTGAGTACCAGCACACACTCACACTTGAGGGTCACAGTTAGTACTAGCACACACTCACACTTGGGGGCCACAGTTAGTACCAGCACACACTCACACTTGGGGGCCACAGTAAGTACCAGCACACACTCACACTTGAGGGCCATAGTAATTACCAGCACACACTCACACTTGGGGGCCACAGTTAGTACCAGCACACACTCACACGTGGGCAATAAGTACCAACACACACTCATACTTGGGGGCCACAGTTAGTACCAGCACACACTCACACATGGGGGCCAAAGTAAGTACCAGCTCACACTCACACATGGGGGCCACAGTAAGTACCAGCTCACACTTGGGGGCCACAGTAAGTACCAGCACACACTCACACTTGGGGGCCACAGTAAGTACCAGCACACACTCACACTTGGGGGCCACAGTAAGTACCAGCACACACTCACACTTGGGGGCCACAGTAAGTACCAGCACACACTCACACTTGGGGGCCACAGTAAGTACCAGCACACACTCACACTTGGGGGCCACAGTAAGTACCAGCACACACTCACACTTGGGGGCCACAGTAAGTACCAGCACACACTCACACTTGGGGGCCACAGTAAGTACCAGCACACACTCACACTTGGGGGCCACAGTAAGTACCAGCACACACTCACACTTGGGGGCCACAGTAAGTACCAGCACACACTCACACTTGGGGGCCACAGTAAGTACCAGCACACACTCACACTTGGGGGCCATAGTGAGTACCAGCACACACTCACACTTGGAGGCCACAATAGAACCAGCACACACTCACAGTTGGGGGTCACAGCATGTACCAGCACACACTCACACTTTGGGGCGACAGTAAGTACCAGCACACACTCACACTTGGGGGCCACAGTTAGTACCACCTCACACTCACACTTGGGGGCCACAGTAAGTACCAGCACACACTCACACTTGGGGGCCACAGTAAGTACCACCTCACACTCACACTTGGGGGCCACAGTAAGTACCAGCATGCACTCACACTTGGGAGCCACAGTAAGTACCAGCACACACTCACTCTTGGGGGCCACAATAGTACCAGCTCACACTCACACTAGGGGGCCACAGTAAGTACCAGCACACACTCACACTTTGGGGCCACAATAGTACCAGCACACACTCACACTTGGTGGCCACAGTAAGTATCAGCACACACTAACACGTGGGGGCCACAGTAAGTACCAGCACAGTCACACTTGGGGGCAACAATAGTACCAGCACAAACTCACACTTGGGGGCCACAGTAAGTACCAGCACACACTCACACTTGGGGGCCACAGTAAGTACCAGATCACACTCACACCTGGGGGCCACAATAGTACCAGCACACACTCACACCTGGGGGTCACAATAATACCAGCACACACTCACACTTGGGGGCACAATAGTACCAGCTCACACTTACACCTGGGGGCCACAATAGACCTAGCACACACTTACACTTGGGGGCCACAATAGTTCCAGCACACACTCACACTTGGAAGCACAATTGTACCGGCACAGACTGACACTTGGGGGCCACAGTAAGTACCAGCACACACTCGCACTTCGGGGCCACAATAGAACCAGCACAAACTCACACTTGGGGGCACAATAGTACCAGCTCACACTCACACATGGGGGCCACAATAAGTACCAGCACACACTCACACTTGGGGGCCACAATAGTACTAGCACACACTCACACTTGGGGGCACAATTGTACCGGCACACACTCACACTTTGGGGCCACAATAGTACCAGCACACACTCACACTTGGGGGCCACAATAGTACCAGCAAACACTCACACTTGGGAGCCACAGTGAGTACCAGCACACACTCACAAATTTGGGCACAATAGTTAATTGTTGGAAAAACAAAATCATAGTTTTGTGTGTTTCATATTGAAATAATAATTATTATGTTTAACTATAAAAACAATGTGACTCTTAAAATGCTTCTCAACAGTCATGAGAAGCTGATGAAGTGCGGTATATTGCTTAGCACCTGTCATTGGTTGGTCAGTCTGTAGAACATAGAATGCTTTCACCTACAATCAGTCATGATTGAATGCTTGTTACTTTGGAGTAAACAAAGTTAAAGTTGGAAAATGACTTTGATATCAACAAGTCAAAGATCAAGGTAACAGGGTCTTACAACAAGAAAAACGTTTTTTAAATATACTATTTTATTTCTGCATGATATCTTCCGGTAGATAATTGGTGGACCCACAAGCATCCACATTGGTTTGCTGTTTACTTGGAAGTTAAGGAAGACACCTTGAAAGTCTGCAGGTCAAAAGTAAAAGACACAGGGGCTTGTTGTACTGTTATCTCCATTGACCATTATGTTTCATCAGGACATCTCTAGCACACTTTGACCTATTAACATCCAAGTTGGTATGCTGGAGGGAGGCCAACCAGTCAGTGGTCAACAACATAACATGAACACTGTTTCCTCACAGTATCTTAAGAATGCTTTATTATTCCCCGCCAAAGGGGGAGGGATATTGTTTTGGCGTTGTCCGTCCGTCCTTCCGTCCGTCCGGCACTTTTGTGTCCGGAGCCATATCTTGGAAGTGCTTTGGCGGTTTTCATTGAAACTTGGTATGAGTATATTTATGGATAAGAGGATGATGCACGCCAAATGGCATTGTACACCACTTGTTTGTAACGGAGCTATGGCCCTTTGTATATATTCTGTGTCAATACAGCATATGGGGGTATACATCATGTCTGTGACAAAGCTCTAGTTTGGCGGGGGATATCAATTCAACGAATTTGCTTGTTTAAGCATCATTTTTATTACCATGCTGGTATGGCTTAAGGGAAGGTAGACTAGATCAATTTAAAGATCAACATATCAAATGTCAAGGTCACAGGATCATGCAGTATGTTTAAAATCTGATAAAATTTGCACAATTAGATGATGTGAATGCACGTCAAAGGGCATTTATGTTTTACAAACATCTCCTTTGATTTATTGTTTTTTTAATTAATGAATAATAATATTATTGAAAACAGTTAGGACAGGTCCTGCCACTGTTGGGCTTTCTCATAGGAGATTTGTGAATATGGGCACTGATTAACATGTTTAGTATTAATAACTTAATAAATGTATATACAATTTTCTTGTTAAGGATCAAATGCTTACTAAATTGCTGAAGCCATTTCCTGTACAGTTGTGAGGTATGTTGTTTCTCCCTGCAGCCTGGTTTAGTGCCTGTCTCAACTGCCTGGTGCACATAGTGATGTACGCATACTACGGCCTTGCTGTCATACCTGCACTGCGAGACAAACTCTGGTGGAAGAAATACATCACCTCTTTCCAGCTGGTGAGTACAGTGGTAGAAATGAGTTGCCACGTCCTGGAGGGTGGACACCCTGGATCTGTTGCACATCCTCATGCTTGTCATGAATGAATGTGATGAATTGCTTAAAAAAATATATTTGCGAGCGACACTTGCTTTAGTGTAACAACTGCTAGAAATACTTGCTAAAGTGTCTGGACTGCTAGCAACATTTGCTATAGTGTCTGGACTGCTAGCAACACTTGCTATATTGTTAGAACTGCTAGCAACACTTGCTACAGTGTCAGAACTGCTAGCAACACTTGCTCTAGTGGCTGGACTGCTAGCAACACTTGATATAATGTCTGGACTGCAAGCAACACTTGCAATAGTGTCTGGAAGTGCTAGCAACCCTTGCTTTAGTGTCAGAACTGCTAGCAACACTTGCTATAGTGTCAGGAATTGCTAGATATACTTGCTATATTGTCAGAACTGCTAGCATCACTTGCTAGTATAGTGTCTGGAACTGCTAGCATCAGTAGTTTTAGTGTCAGAACTGCTAGCAACACTTGCTATAGTGTCTGGAACTGCTAGCAACACTTGCTATAGTGTCTGGCACTGCTAGCAAAACTAGCTTTAGTGTCAGAACTGCCAGCAATACTTGCTTTAGTATCAAAATTGCTAGTAATACTTGCTATAGTGTCAGAGCTTCTAGCAACACTTGATATAGTGTCAGAGCTGCTAGCAACACTTGATATAGTGTCATAACTAAAAGCAAATATTGCTAAACATTCTCTGGAAATTTGAGAAAAACTTGCTTTAGTGTCAGAACTGCTAGCAATACTTGCTTTAGTATCAAAACTGCTAGCAACACTTGCTATAGTGTGTGGACTGCTAGAAACATGTGATAAAGTGTCAGAACTGATAGCAACACTTGCTTTACTGTCAGAACTGCTAGCAACACTTGCTATAGTGTCAAAACTGCTAGAAACACTAGCTATAGTGTCAGAACTGCTAGCAACACTTGCCATAGTGTCAGGACTGCTAGCAAAACTTGCTATAGTGTCTGGAACTGCTAGCAACACTTGCTATAGTGTCTAGAAATGCTAGCAACACTTGCTGTAGTGTCTGGAACTGCTAGCAACACTAGTTTTAGTGTCACAACTGCTAGTAACACTTGCTATAGTGTCTGAAACTGCTAGCAACACTAGCTACTTTGTCAAAACTGCTAGCAACACTTGCTATAGTGTGAGGACTAAAAGCAACATGTGATATAGTGTCAGAACTGCTTGCAACACTTGTTTAGTGTCTGAAACTGCTAGCAACACTTGAAATAGTGTCTGGAAGTGCTAGCAACACTTGCTATAGTGTCTTGAACTGCTAGCTACACTTGCTATAGTGTCAGGACTGCTAGCAACACTTGCTTTAATGTCAGAACTGCTAGCAACACTTGCTTTAGTGTCAGAACTGCTAGCAACACTTGCTATAGTGTCAGAACTGCTAGCAATCTTGTTATAGTCTCAGGAACTGTGAGCAACACTTGCTATATTGTTAGAACTGCTAGTAACACTTGATATTGTGTCAGAACTGCTAGCAATACTTGCTTAAGTGAAAGAACTGATAGCAACAATAACTTAATTGTCAGAACTGCTAGCAACACTTGCTATAGTGTGCGAACTGCTAGCAACAGTTGCTAGTGTTCAAACTGCTAGCAGCACATGCTATAGTGTCAAAACTGCTAGCAACACTTGCTACAGTGTCAGAACTGCTAGCAACGCTTGTTATAGTGTCTGGAACTGCTAGCAAAACTTGCTATAGTATCAGACCTGCTAGAAACACTTGCTATAGTATCAGACCTGCTAGCAACACTTGCTATAGTGTTCAAACTGCTAGCAACACTTGCTATAGTGTCAACACTGCTAGCAACACTTGCTACATTGTCAGAACAATCAGCAAAACTTGCTATAGTAGACCTGCTAGCAATACTTGCTGGAACTGAAAAGATTTATGACTCAGATTGCAAAAAGCAGAAAATGTTTAGGTGTGTATTGTTGTGAAGACACATGCTAGATACCATTTTACAGATATGGAATATAATGTAACTTTTTTTCTATACAAAATTCAAACAGTGCAGTGGATATTATCTTCGAAAACAATTTGTCTTTGAACTAAGATTTTAATTTTTCAGTTTGTGTTCGCGTTCTCCCACTCGCTGTACATGTACATCTTGTTTTGCAGGTTCAGTTTGTGTTTGCGTTCTCCCACTCGCTGTACACATACGTGTCAGGTTGTGACTTCCCCCTATGGGGTCAGTACCTGCTCATGGGCTACATGGTGGTCATGCTGGTCCTCTTCGGCAACTTCTATGTTCAGTCCTACATCAAGAAGAAGAACCATCGGCAGCACAGGAAAAAGACTGACAGCCTTTCCAATGGCTCAAGCTATGCAAATGGCAGGGAACATGTAGCAAATGGCAGTAATGGACATATCAATGGCCATTCAAATCATTCCGATGTCAATTGTACCATTAAAAGAAATTAATGATTCCATCTTTAGGATAAACAATTCTTTCAGAGCACAAAGGCATCTCTCCTTCTCTTATTCTCATTTAAACAATGCCAAAAATTGTGGTTATTTTTTTTTCATTTAACCTTTGCTTTTGTTTCCATGAAAACATTATCTCATTTGATCGGAAAAGTAATTAGAAAATAGATGTGTCTGGAGAAAAAAAGGATGATTTCATTTTATCATGTTCTATTCTTTGTTCCATGCTATACAGTGATTACAAATAAAGTTCTTGTACACATCTAAGATAGCATTTTGAGCATTTTGATAAGCTACATGGTTTTCGACTGACTGAGCGCATATTTTTTTACAAATGAGATCCTCTCTGTACAGGACTGCCAAGATTAAACAATAATTAGAAAGTAAAATTAGACAGTATTGGTTCATTTAAACACATGGCATATTTTATTTAAATGAGACCAGAAAGTGTTTAAGGAAACTTGCTTACAACTGACATTTCTATACACATGGAATTAGATCTGGTATGAAATGAGGACTTGTGTCAGAATCTATACACAGGTGAACCTCATTATCTTGAAGTCAACAGAATCGCCATAGCAACTGTCACATATCCATAGTTGTGACATTAACATAGCGTGACTTATAACTGTTTGTCAATGCTTAGATTGTCATTAAATAAAGATGATATCGGTATTAAATCATTCTTTGTATTGTTTATTGAATAATATTGATACATTTTACTTGTTTAGATTTCAGCACAAAATAAAGCATACCTACGCATCAAACATATGAATCATTGCAAAAATAATATAATATATAGTAAAAAATATGTTTTATAAACAAATTTATCTCCTATTGTTTGGAGATCTGTAAGTTACACAGCTTTTTAATGAAGTGAAGTTCCACACCCTGCCCATGCTTCCATAGATGTCATCATTTTGTTTTAAATAAATTATCATAAACTTTACAATTAAACAGCATGCAACCCTGATCAGTGAATAACATAGCGGACATGAGCGGTAATGTGTGCAGTGTGTGAACAACTTTGACATAAGGCCATCATAGGATTTGAGCTGTGAACATGCTTTCCCTTCAAGATGAACAATAATTATGTGCGAAAATAAATTTGAGGAATGAAAAATCACTTCCATTTATCAAATAATTTTATGTAAAGTCTGAAACTATTTTAACAAAATAAGAAGAGTGACAGTCAGGAATTGTTCTCCACTTTTGTGGAAACTCCTCTGTGTTTTAGATGAGCAGTTCAGCAGTATGTCTTCAATTTTGTAACCATTGAATTATCACACGGAAAGTTAAGAATATTTGATATAATTTTGGTGCTTTATTTGACGTGCTTGATGTTCTTATTTCGAGGCATTTTCAAACCTTATTTATCATTAACCATATTGTTCTAAGAATTGTTCTGTAAGAAATTTGTAATATTATATTTTATATTTGTACAATACATTTCAATGTACGTAGTTCTCATGATTTGTTTTTAACGCAACATGTTCAATTATGACTTTATTTTCCTTTAAGCTCTATTTATTTGCTGAGGAAAAGTGTGTGTATTAATTGTGCCTTTTGCATGTTATTTGGTTAATAAAATGTAATCTACATGATTCTGGTATTTTATACATTTTTGGTTGACTGAAAGTGTATGAACACACACACTGAAGTCTCCATGTGTCACATGAACGACAAGAAATCTTCCAGTGCAGGTGCAAGCAATATACAAACAGATACTAGAGCTTTCTGACAAACATGATGTGATACCCTCACTCGGCTTTGCAACGAACGTGATGCAACACCCCCACATGGCTTTGTAACAAACATGATGTAATACCTCCACATGGCTTTGTAATAAACATGATGTAATACCCCCACATGGCTTTGTAACAAAAGTGATGTAATACCCCCACATGGCTTTGTAATAAACCTGATGTAATACCCCACATGGCTTTGTAACAAACGTGATGTAACACCCCCACATGGCTTTGTAACAAACGTGATATAATACCCCCACATGGCTTTGTAACAAAAGTGATGTAATACCCCCACATGGCTTTTTAATAAACATGATGTTATACCCCCACATGGCTTTGTAACAAACGTGATATAATACCCCACATGGCTTTGACACAAGCATGATGTCATACCTCCACATGACTTTGTAACAAACGTGATATAATACCCCCAAATGGCTTTGTAACAAACGTGATATAATACCTCCACATGGCTTTGTAACAAAAGTGATATAATATCTCCACATGGCTTTGTAACAAACGTGATATAATACCTCCACATGGCTTTGACACAAACATGATATAATACCCCCAGATGGCTTTGCCACAAACATGATATAATACCCCCACACCGCTTTGAAACAAACATGATATAATACCTCCACACGTCTTTGACACAAACATGATATAATACCCCCACACGGCTTTGACACGAACATAATATAATACCCCCACACGGCTTTGACATAAACATGATATAATACCTCCACACGGCTTTGACAGAAACATGATGTAATACCCCACATCCCTTTGTAACAAACGTGATGTAATACCCCCACATGGCTTTGACACAAACATGATGTAATACCCCCACATGGCTTTGTAACAAAAGGGATGTAATACCCCCACATGGCTTTATAATAAACATGATGTAATACCCCACATGGCTTTGTAACAAACGTGATGTATTACCCCCACATGGCTTTGTAACAAACGTGATGTGATACCCTCACACGGCTTTGCAACAAACGTGATGAAACACCCCAGATGGCTTAGTAACAAACATGATGTAATACCCCCACATGGCTTTTTAATAAATGTGATGTAATACCCCCACATTGCTTTGTAACAAACGTGATGTACTGCCCCCACATTGCTTTGTAACAAACGTGATGTAATACCCCCACATGGCTTTGTAATAAACATGATGTAATACCTAATACCCCACATTGCTTTGTTACAAAAGCGATGTAATAACCCCACATGGCTTTGTAGAAAAACATGACGTAATACCCCACATGGCTTTGTAACAAACGTGATGTAATACCCCACATGGCTTTGTAACAAACGTGATGTAATACCCCAACACGGCGTTGTAACAAACATGTTGTAATAGCCCCACACGGCGTTGTTAAAAACGTGATGTGATACCCTCACACGGCTTTGCAACAAATGTGATGTAACACCCCCACATGGCTTTGTAACAAACATGATGTAATACCCCCACATGGCTTTGTAACAAACATGATGTGGTAACCCCACACGGCTTTGTAACAAACGTGATGTAATACCGCCACACGGCTTTGTAACAAACATGATGTAATACCTTCACATGGCTTTTTAACAAACATGATGTTATACCCCCACACGGATTTGTAACAAACATGATGTTATACCTCCTCACGGCTTTGTAACAAGCATGATGTAATACCTCCACATGGCTTTGTAACAAACGTGATGTAATACCCCCACATGACTTTGTCACTAACGTGATGTAATACCTCCACACGGCTCGGACACAAACAGGATATAATACCCCCACATGGCTTTGTCACTAACATGATATAATACCCCCACACGGCTTTGTAACAAACATGATATAATACCTCCACACGGCTTTGAAACAAACATGATATAATACCTCCACACGGCTATGTAACAAACATGATATAATACCTCCACACGGCTTTGAAACAAATATGAAATAAAACCTCCACACGGCTTTGTAACAAACATGATATAATACCTCCACACGGCTTTGAAACAAACATGATATAATACCCCCACACGGCTTTGTAACAAACATGATTTAATACCTCCACACGGCTTGGTAACAAACATGATCTAATACCTCCACACGGCNGTAGCTAGCACATATCTGCTTCAATGCTATATAAGGGTGGTAGCTAGCACATATCTGCTTCAATGCTATATAAGGGTGGTAGCTAGCACATATCTGCTTCAATGCTATATAAGGGTGGTAGCTAGCACATATCTGCTTCAATGCTATATAAGGGTGGTAGCTAGCACATATCTGCTTCAATGCTATATAAGGGTGGTAGCTAGCACATATCTGCTTCAATGCTATATAAGGGTGGTAGCTAGCACATATCTGCTTCAATGCTATATAAGGGTGGTAGCTAGCACATATCTGCTTCAATGCTATATAAGGGTGGTAGCTAGCACATATCTGCTTCAATGCTATATAAGGGTGGTAGCTAGCACATATCTGCTTCAATGCTATATAAGGGTGGTAGCTAGCACATATCTGCTTCAATGCTATATAAGGGTGGTAGCTAGCACATATCTGCTTCAATGCTATATAAGGGTGGTAGCTAGCACATATCTGCTTCAATGCTATATAAGGGTGGTAGCTAGCACATATCTGCTTCAATGCTATATAAGGGTGGTAGCTAGCACATATCTGCTTCAATGCTATATAAGGGTGGTAGCTAGCACATATCTGCTTCAATGCTATATAAGGGTGGTAGCTAGCACATATCTGCTTCAATGCTATATAAGGGTGGTAGCTAGCACATATCTGCTTCAATGCTATATAAGGGTGGTAGCTAGCACATATCTGCTTCAATGCTATATAAGGGTGGTAGCTAGCACATATCTGCTTCAATGCTATATAAGGGTGGTAGCTAGCACATATCTGCTTCAATGCTATATAAGGGTGGTAGCTAGCACATATCTGCTTCAATGCTATATAAGGGTGGTAGCTAGCACATATCTGCTTCAATGCTATATAAGGGTGGTAGCTAGCACATATCTGCTTCAATGCTATATAAGGGTGGTAGCTAGCACATATCTGCTTCAATGCTATATAAGGGTGGTAGCTAGCACATATCTGCTTCAATGCTATATAAGGGTGGTAGCTAGCACATATCTGCTTCAATGCTATATAAGGGTGGTAGCTAGCACATATCTGCTTCAATGCTATATAAGGGTGGTAGCTAGCACATATCTGCTTCAATGCTATATAAGGGTGGTAGCTAGCACATATCTGCTTCAATGCTATATAAGGGTGGTAGCTAGCACATATCTGCTTCAATGCTATATAAGGGTGGTAGCTAGCACATATCTGCTTCAATGCTATATAAGGGTGGTAGCTAGCACATATCTGCTTCAATGCTATATAAGGGTGGTAGCTAGCACATATCTGCTTCAATGCTATATAAGGGTGGTAGCTAGCACATATCTGCTTCAATGCTATATAAGGGTGGTAGCTAGCACATATCTGCTTCAATGCTATATAAGGGTGGTAGCTAGCACATATCTGCTTCAATGCTATATAAGGGTGGTAGCTAGCACATATCTGCTTCAATGCTATATAAGGGTGGTAGCTAGCACATATCTGCTTCAATGCTATATAAGGGTGGTAGCTAGCACATATCTGCTTCAATGCTATATAAGGGTGGTAGCTAGCACATATCTGCTTCAATGCTATATAAGGGTGGTAGCTAGCACATATCTGCTTCAATGCTATATAAGGGTGGTAGCTAGCACATATCTGCTTCAATGCTATATAAGGGTGGTAGCTAGCACATATCTGCTTCAATGCTATATAAGGGTGGTAGCTAGCACATATCTGCTTCAATGCTATATAAGGGTGGTAGCTAGCACATATCTGCTTCAATGCTATATAAGGGTGGTAGCTAGCACATATCTGCTTCAATGCTATATAAGGGTGGTAGCTAGCACATATCTGCTTCAATGCTATATAAGGGTGGTAGCTAGCACATATCTGCTTCAATGCTATATAAGGGTGGTAGCTAGCACATATCTGCTTCAATGCTATATAAGGGTGGTAGCTAGCACATATCTGCTTCAATGCTATATAAGGGTGGTAGCTAGCACATATCTGCTTCAATGCTATATAAGGGTGGTAGCTAGCACATATCTGCTTCAATGCTATATAAGGGTGGTAGCTAGCACATATCTGCTTCAATGCTATATAAGGGTGGTAGCTAGCACATATCTGCTTCAATGCTATATAAGGGTGGTAGCTAGCACATATCTGCTTCAATGCTATATAAGGGTGGTAGCTAGCACATATCTGCTTCAATGCTATATAAGGGTGGTAGCTAGCACATATCTGCTTCAATGCTATATAAGGGTGGTAGCTAGCACATATCTGCTTCAATGCTATATAAGGGTGGTAGCTAGCACATATCTGCTTCAATGCTATATAAGGGTGGTAGCTAGCACATATCTGCTTCAATGCTATATAAGGGTGGTAGCTAGCACATATCTGCTTCAATGCTATATAAGGGTGGTAGCTAGCACATATCTGCTTCAATGCTATATAAGGGTGGTAGCTAGCACATATCTGCTTCAATGCTATATAAGGGTGGTAGCTAGCACATATCTGCTTCAATGCTATATAAGGGTGGTAGCTAGCACATATCTGCTTCAATGCTATATAAGGGTGGTAGCTAGCACATATCTGCTTCAATGCTATATAAGGGTGGTAGCTAGCACATATCTGCTTCAATGCTATATAAGGGTGGTAGCTAGCACATATCTGCTTCAATGCTATATAAGGGTGGTAGCTAGCACATATCTGCTTCAATGCTATATAAGGGTGGTAGCTAGCACATATCTGCTTCAATGCTATATAAGGGTGGTAGCTAGCACATATCTGCTTCAATGCTATATAAGGGTGGTAGCTAGCACATATCTGCTTCAATGCTATATAAGGGTGGTAGCTAGCACATATCTGCTTCAATGCTATATAAGGGTGGTAGCTAGCACATATCTGCTTCAATGCTATATAAGGGTGGTAGCTAGCACATATCTGCTTCAATGCTATATAAGGGTGGTAGCTAGCACATATCTGCTTCAATGCTATATAAGGGTGGTAGCTAGCACATATCTGCTTCAATGCTATATAAGGGTGGTAGCTAGCACATATCTGCTTCAATGCTATATAAGGGTGGTAGCTAGCACATATCTGCTTCAATGCTATATAAGGGTGGTAGCTAGCACATATCTGCTTCAATGCTATATAAGGGTGGTAGCTAGCACATATCTGCTTCAATGCTATATAAGGGTGGTAGCTAGCACATATCTGCTTCAATGCTATATAAGGGTGGTAGCTAGCACATATCTGCTTCAATGCTATATAAGGGTGGTAGCTAGCACATATCTGCTTCAATGCTATATAAGGGTGGTAGCTAGCACATATCTGCTTCAATGCTATATAAGGGTGGTAGCTAGCACATATCTGCTTCAATGCTATATAAGGGTGGTAGCTAGCACATATCTGCTTCAATGCTATATAAGGGTGGTAGCTAGCACATATCTGCTTCAATGCTATATAAGGGTGGTAGCTAGCACATATCTGCTTCAATGCTATATAAGGGTGGTAGCTAGCACATATCTGCTTCAATGCTATATAAGGGTGGTAGCTAGCACATATCTGCTTCAATGCTATATAAGGGTGGTAGCTAGCACATATCTGCTTCAATGCTATATAAGGGTGGTAGCTAGCACATATCTGCTTCAATGCTATATAAGGGTGGTAGCTAGCACATATCTGCTTCAATGCTATATAAGGGTGGTAGCTAGCACATATCTGCTTCAATGCTATATAAGGGTGGTAGCTAGCACATATCTGCTTCAATGCTATATAAGGGTGGTAGCTAGCACATATCTGCTTCAATGCTATATAAGGGTGGTAGCTAGCACATATCTGCTTCAATGCTATATAAGGGTGGTAGCTAGCACATATCTGCTTCAATGCTATATAAGGGTGGTAGCTAGCACATATCTGCTTCAATGCTATATAAGGGTGGTAGCTAGCACATATCTGCTTCAATGCTATATAAGGGTGGTAGCTAGCACATATCTGCTTCAATGCTATATAAGGGTGGTAGCTAGCACATATCTGCTTCAATGCTATATAAGGGTGGTAGCTAGCACATATCTGCTTCAATGCTATATAAGGGTGGTAGCTAGCACATATCTGCTTCAATGCTATATAAGGGTGGTAGCTAGCACATATCTGCTTCAATGCTATATAAGGGTGGTAGCTAGCACATATCTGCTTCAATGCTATATAAGGGTGGTAGCTAGCACATATCTGCTTCAATGCTATATAAGGGTGGTAGCTAGCACATATCTGCTTCAATGCTATATAAGGGTGGTAGCTAGCACCTATCTGATTCAATGCTATATTAGGAAGGTAGCCAGCACCTATCTGATTCAATGCTATATAAATGCGGAAGCTAGCACATATCTGCTTCAATTCTATATAAGGGTGGTAGCTAGCACATATCTGCTTCAATTCTATATAAGGGTGGTAGCTAGCACATATCTGCTTCAATGCTATATTAGGGCGGTAGCTAGCACATATCATCTTCCATGCTACATTAGGGAGGTAAGGTAGCACCTATCTGCTTCAATGCAATATTAGGGAAGTAAGCTAGCACATATCTGCTTAAATGCTATATGAGGCTGGGAAGCTAGCCCATATCTGCTTCAATTCTATATAAGAGAGGTAATCTGGCACATATCTGCTTCAATGCTATATTAGAGAGGTCAGCTAGCTTATATCTGCTTCAATCCTATATTAGGCTAGGAAGCTAGCCCATATCTGCTTCAATTCTATATAAGAGAGGTAATCTAGCCCTATCTGCTTTAATGCTATATTAGGGAGATGAGCTAGCACATATCTGCTTCAATGCTATATTAGAGAGGTAAGCAAGCCCTATCTGGTTAAATGCTATATTATGGAGATTAGCTAGCACATATCTGCTTCAATGCTATATTAGACAGTTAAGCTAGCACATATCTGCATAAATGCTATATAAGGGCAGTACGCTATCACCTACATTAGAGAGTTAAGCAAGCACTTATATTTGTCAATGCTATATTGGACAGGTAAGCTAGCACATATCTGCTTGAATGCTATATGAGGATGTAGGCTAGCACCTATATTTTTTAATGCTATATTAGAGAAGTAAGCTAGCGCCTATCTGCTTCAATGTATATAAGGGTGGTAAGGTAGCACATACCTGTTTCAATGCTATATTAGAGAGGTAAGCTAGCACCTATCTGCTTCAATGCTATATTAGGATGGTAAGCTAGCACATATCTGCTTCATTGCTATATTAGAGAGGTAAGCTAGCACATTTCTGCTCCAATGCTATATTAGACAGCTAAGCTAGAACCTATCTGTTTCAATGCTATATTAGGGCAGAAAACTAGCAATTATCTGCTTCAATGCTATATTAGGGTGGTAGCTAGCACATATCTGATTCAATGCTGCATAAGGAGGTAAGCTAGCACCTGTCTGCTTCAATGCTATATAAGGGTGGTAGCTAGCACATATCTGCTGCAATGCTATATTAGGGTGGTAAGCTAGAACCTATCTGCTTTAATGCTATATTAGAGGTAAGCTAGCACATATCTGCTTCAATGCTATATAAGGGCAGTAAGCTAGCACCTATCTGCTTCAATGCTATATTAGGGTGGTAAGCTAGCACCTATCTGATTCAATGTTATATTAGGGCAGTAAGCTAGCACCTATCTGCTTCAATGCTATATTAGAGGTAAGCTAGCCCATATCTGCTTCAATTCTACATAAGGGCAGTCAACTAGCACCTATGTGCTTCAGTGCTTTATTAGGGCAGTAAGCTAGCACATATCTGCTTCGATGCTATATAAGGGTGGTAGCTAGCACATATCTGCTTCAATGCTATATTAGAGAGGTAAGATAGCACCTATCTGCTTCAATGCTATATAAGAGATGTAAGCTAGCACCTATCTGCGTCTATGCTATACTAGAGAGGTAAGCTAGCACCTTTCTGATTCAATGCTATATTAGGGTGGTAGCAAGCACATATCTGCTTCAATGCTATATTAGAGAGTATAGCACTCGGGCCGTAAGCTAGCACCTATCTGCTTCAATGCTTTATAAGGGTGGGAGCTAGCACATATCTGCCTTAATTCTATATTAGGGCAGTAAGTTAGCATCTATCTGCTTCAATGCTATATAAGGGCATAAGCTAGCACCTATCTGCTTCGATACTATATTAGGGTAGTAGCTAGCACATATCTGCTTCACTGCTATATTAGAGATGTAAGCTACATGTAGCACCTATCTGATTCAATGCTTAATAAGAGGTAAGCTAGCACCGATCTGATTCAATGCTATATAAGGGTGGTAGGCAAGCACCTATCTGCTTCAATGCTTTATGAGGGCAGTAGGCTAGCTCCTGTATATGTAGCTATATTAGAGAGGTAAGCTAGCACCTGTCTGCGTCAATGCTATATTAGAGGTAAGCTAGCACATATCTGCTTAAATGCTATATAAGGGCAGTAAGCTAGCACCTATCTGCTTCAATTCTATATTACGGCAGTAAGCTAGCACGTATCTGTTTCAATGCTATATTAGATGGTAAGATAGTGCATATCTACTTCCATGCTATATAAGGGTGTTTAGCTAGCACCTATCTGCTTCAATGCTATATAAGGGTGGTAAGCTAGCACCTATCTGCTTCAATACTATATTAGGGTGGTTAGCTAGCACATATCTGCTTCAATGCTCTATTAGACAGCTAAGCTAGCACCTATCTGCTTCAATGCTATATTAGGAAGTAGGCTAGAACCTATCTGCTTCAATGCTATATAAGGGTGGTAAGCTAGCACCTATCTGATTCAATGTTATATTAGGAAGTAGGCTAGCACCTATCTGCTTCAATGTTATATAAGGGTGGTAAGCTAGCACATATATGCTTCAATGCTATATTAGACAGCTAAGCTAGCACCTATCTGCTTCAATGCTATATAAGGGTGGTAAGCTAGCACCTATCTGCTTCAATGCTATATTAGGGTGGCAAGCTAGCACATATCTGCTTCAATGCTCTATTAGACAGCTAAGCTAGCACCTGTCTGCTTCAATGCTATATTAGGAAGTAGGCTAGAACCTTTCTGCTTCAATGCTATATAAGGGTGGTAAGCTAGCACATATCTGCTTCAATGCTATATAAGGGTGGTAAGCTAGCACATATCTGCTTCAATGCTCTATTAGACAGCTAAGCTAGCACCTATCTGCTTCAATGCTATAATAGGAAGTAGGCTAGCACCTATCTGCTTCAATGCTATATTAGGAAGTAGGCAAGCACCTATCTGCTTCAATGCTATACTATGAAGAAGGCTAGCACCTATCTGATTCAATGCTATAATAGGAAGTAGGCTATCACATATCTGCTTCAATGCTATATAAGGAAGCAGGCTAGCACCTATCTGATTCAATGCTATAATAGGAAGTAGGCTAGCACCTATCTGCTTCAATGCTATATTAGGAAGTAGGCTAGCACCTATCTGATTCAATGCTTTAATAGGAAGTAGGCTAGCACCTATCTGATTCAATGCTATATTAGGAAGTAGGCTAGCACCTATCTGCTTCAATGCTATATTAGAGAGGTAAGCTAGCAAATATCTGCTTCAATGCTTTATTAGGAGGTAGGCTAGCACCTATCTCTGGCAATGCTGTGTTTTTCTTTCAAGAACTTACCAGGAGTGTATGTCCTAGGATAGTATTTGTGAATCCGTTTCATTAGATATTATTTTTTAATACTGTTTATCTACAAAACAACACAATTTAAAGTGAAGGAATTTTTATTTTCATAGATCACCTGCCTGTTGTACACAGACCTTTATGTTTAATCAGTAAAAACAAAATAAATTCTGATGCGACAATCAAATCTGAATTATTGGCTTATTCTCATATCTAATATTAGATATTAGTTTTGTACATAGCATATAAAATTGTTAACTAGTACATCAAATTCCATCTTAATAATCATAATAAACATTCTAAATGCTGAATTCATACAACAATGAGGTAGATAAACATTTCATGTAGACAAAATGTGCATTTTTAAACCATGTCATCTCCGAATTAACCCAACAATAATCTATAAATAATCAAATGAACAGTTCCCCCTTATGACTTTTATCAAACAAAACATTCTACAACACAACATTAGGGATCACTTTAACAAATCTGTCACTATGAAGGATCCAGAACGTTGGATTATCTGGATTATCGTTAAGTGGTATTTTAAAGGCAAATATGGTATTATATTTTCAAAAATAAGATTATATTTTAATAGTATTTATTGACTGGTTGCATTAACATATATAGGTCTTGTTTGTATAAACACTCAGTAAAATATTTATTTGTATAGTTTTATACAAGGTGTTTCTAAGATTTGCACAAGTGACCTAGTTTTTGGACACATGTGACTGATAATAAAACTCGGCTTAGATATTTTCAGCATTATCATTCTGACTAAGTTTCATCAAATTAAAAATGTGGTTACAAGATTTTTCTACGATTTTACCTTATGACTTATTTTTAGGATGCACATGATCCAGATTCAATCTCGGTCTACATATGGTCAAGATAAACATTATGATCAAGCTACATCAAGATTGAGTCATAAATATGGCCTCTACAGTGCTTACAAGGTCTTATCTTTGACCTGGTGAACTAGTTTTTGGATGCACATGAACCAGATTAAGATATGTTTAAGTTCATCAAGATTTGAGTCATAAATGTGGCCTTTACAGTGATAACAAGGTATTTCTAAGATTTGACATGGGGACCTAGTTTTTTGAAGGCACATGACCCAGTTTTTAACTCTGCCTTCCGGTGACCTAGTTTTTGGATACACATAACCCATATCCGAACTCAACCTAGACATTTTTTAGATTAATATTCAGAGAAAGTTTCATCAAGATTGGATAAAAAATGTGGCCTCAAGTGCGAAAAAGAGCTAAACATTGCAGCCCCATGACGCACGCCCGACACAGGGTGATCACAATACCTTACCATACCATAATCACTTCTTGCTCATGTGAGCAAATAAAAGACACCATTTTATATTGGATTTGGAATTAAGTTGGGCTTGATTGTTTGTTATATATCCTGGATTACAACAAGCCAAGATGGAATTCACCACCAAATCTTGGACATGTCAATATGGATACCATTGAAGTAGAAAGTATCACATAATGATACGGTATGTTCAGTTCAATTTGTCTGGTTTAATTTGTTTATATTTGGCCAGTTATAAAAACCGGAGGAAAAACTTCCATTGGAACAAACTTAAGCATTGGTAAAACCTCTTCTTGGTTTGATAAATCTCAAAACTTCTAGAATGCTGATAGATCTTTATTAACAGGATTGGTAATGGTCAATGATTGCTTTTGCTTCGCATAAATCAAATTCAATTTTATGTAGTACTAATAAACACAATTGCCATTTAACTTTTCGTTTTAAGTATATCTAATGCAGAACTTTCTAGAAGACATTGAGGCATAATGCACATTTACCTTCTATTGGTAATGAAGCGGTTGTTCCAATTTCAGCAACCAGCTACTGGAAGTTGGGAAAGAATAACAATATATTTTTTCAAAGTTCAATAACTCTGTGAAAAAAAATGAAACAGAATGTCTTAAGAGTATGCACTCTTCCATAATTGAAGCAGAATGCACTCTTCCATAATTGAAGCATAATGCGCTCATCCATAATTGAAGCAGAATGCACTCTTCCATAATTGAAGCAGAATGCACTCTCCCATAATTGAAGCAGAATGCACTCTTCCATAATTGAAGCAGAATGCACTCTTCCATAATTGAAGCAGAATGCACTCTTCCATAATTGAAAACAAGAGGGCCAAGATGGCCCTAAAGCGCTCACCTGTGAAATGAGCTTGCCCAGTGGTATGATTTGAGCAATCTTTGTCACATATCAAACATCAAAGCTGCGTGCTTTGTGGTTAAAGATAAACAAGGTTTTTCAAGCTTTGACCTGGTCCATGTTTTTCAACGGACCAGAACCACTTTTGAACTCAACCAACATATCATTAAGACAAACATTTTGACAAAGTTACATGAAGATTGGGCATGAAATGTGACTTCTAGAGTGTTTACAAGGTTTTTCTTTTTTTTGACCTAGTGACCTACTTTTTGACCCAGCATGACCCAGTTTCGAACTCGATCGAGGTATCATTGGGACAAATCTTCTGACCAAGTTTCATGAAGATCGGACAAGAAATGTGGCCTCTAGAGTGTTTACAAGGTTTCTCTATAGCCAAATAAGGAAAACTGCCCCGCCCACTGGCGGCCATGTTTTTCAACGGACTGGAACCACTTTTGAACTCAACCAGCATATCATTAAGACAAACAAATTGACAAAGTGACATGAAGATTTGGCATGAAATGTGACTTCTACAGTGTTTACAAGGTTTTTCTTTCTTTTTTCCTAATGACCTAGTTTTTGACCCAGCGCGACCCATTTTCGAACTCGATTGAGGTATCATTGGGACAAATCTTCTGACCAAGTTTCATGAAGATCGGACAAGAAATGTGGCCTCTAGAGTGTTTACATGGTTGCTCTATAGCCAAATAAGGAAAACTGCCCCGCCCACTGGCGGCCATGTTTTTCAACGGACCGGAACCACTTTTAAACTCAACCAACATATCATTAAGGCAAACATTTTGATCAAATTTCATGAAAATTGGGCCAAAAATGTGACTTCTAGAGTGTTCACATGTTTTTAATATATACATATAGAGAAAAATGCCCCGCCCACTGGCGGCCATGTTTTTTCACCGATCTGGACCATTTTCGAACTCGTCCGAGATATCAATAAAACAAATGTTTTTAACAACTTTCATGATGATTGGGCAAAAATTGTGACTTCTAGAGTGTAAACAAGGTTTCTCTATAGCCAAATAAGGAAAACTGCCCTGCCCACTGGCGGCCATGTTTTTCACCAAACCGGAACCACTTTTGAACTCAACCAACATATCATTTAGGCAAACATTTTGACACAGTTACATGAAGATTGGGCATGAAATGTGACTTCTACACTGTTTACAAGGTTTTTCTTTTTTTTGACCTAGTGACCTACTTTTTGACCCAGCATGACCCAGTTTCGAACTCGATCGAGATATCATTGGGACAAATCTTCTGACCAAGTTTCATGAAGATCGGACAAAAATGTGGCCTCTAGAGTGTTTACGAACAAATGTGGACGGACGGACAACGGACAAAGACCTGTCACAAAAGCTCACCTGAGCAATCAGGTGAGCTAAAAATCATATTGCAATCGTACATATGCATCAAGGATAACAAGTTTGTCTTTCCAGAATACAACACCCTATTATTTTGTAGGCTCTAGGGGCTGTTGTTGACATACCGAATATTGGGTAACAGTACGAGGTAGAAGCAGTTTGAATAGCAATAAAATATGAAAAAAATGTCTATCTTTTTTCACACTTTATAAGTAACAGAACTCATTGCGTAAAATGAGGTTCATATATACACTTTAGACAATGATAATATTTAATCAGTGTCAGGGATCATTCATCTGTGATGTGTTAATAGCCCCACTTGTGTCACTTTTGATCCATAATTGGATTGATTTTACATCAGTTTGTAGGGTTTGTTATACTTCCCACACCAATCAATCTCTTCAGGGTACTTGTCCATCATACAATGGTGACAAATGTCTGTTTCTCGAGCAATATTAATCCTCATGAAGATCATGCATTTACTGCATTATTGTCATATTAACCTTCGTAACGCCACATAGTGAATTTGAAAGTACAAAGTTACCAAATTGTTTAACATTATTATTTTATATTGGTACATCACAATTGCAAAATTCTTACATTAGACATGCAAATTAAAAGTGTATTACAGTTTATTGTAAAGAAACAAAGCATTTTATGTAAATTATGAAAAACAATTGTGGCATTAACTTTTTTTGAATATGCATGATGCAGATACAAAAAAAATGGCATTTTATTAAAACATTTTTCTTCTATTGAGGCAAAAAATAATAATTGAGTGCAAGCTTTAAATGGTTGCATGAACATACATGGTTAAGTATGGCTGAGAAATAATCTGGACAAGAAAGTGTTACATAACGCCGGACAAAGTGGCAACTACATGATTCCCTGGAGCATCCAGAGCATATAAACATACATTACATTCATAATACATTTGGCAGAACACATTATTATGTACAAAAGAAAATTTAAAATACTGGCCAACATATGAGCAATATCACAGTGTTAATATAATAGTTAAAAAAGAACAATAATGATTTCATAAGTATATATTGAACTGTTAATGCTGATTTAAAGTGCCACAAACTATGCATTTTTTTTACACAGTTGAAATGTCTTTAATGAAAATCATGAAAATACTGAAGTATTGCATGACTTGTGCTATTGCATGACTATTGCACAAATCAGTGTATGGCAAAGATTGAAGAAATGAAAATAGTAAGGTCTACTAAAATTCACTGGGATAATAATCATGTTGAACATTTAAATGCTGCAAAACTCTCTTCATTTATATCAGTTTTATTGCCAGCACACATGTTTTGAAATTGCACATAGAAACAAATAGGCCATCATGGCCCTAAAGTGCTCCCCTGAGTTCACAAACTTCAACCGCACTTGACTCAGATTAAAAAATGGCCTTCATATGTTCAAGATAATCATTCAGACCAAGGTCCATCAAGACTGGGTCATAAATGTGGCCCTAGAGAAGTTTTTTTCAGATTTGGCCAGGTGATCTTGTTTTTAGGAAGCATCTGTCTCAGATTCAAACTTGGCCTCGATTTTGTCAAGATAAACATTTTGACTAGTTTCATCAAGATTGAGACATAAATGTGGCTTGTAGAGTTGTCACAAAGTTAATCTATGACTTGAACTGGTGACCCAGATAATGGACACATATGACCCAGATTCGAACTTGGCCTAGATATTGTCCAGAAAAACATGCTGACAAAGTTTCATCAAGATTTTTTGATGCAAAAACTGGCCTCTGGAGTTGTAAAAAGCTAAAAGTTGACCAAGCCGGACATTGGGTGATTACAAAAGCTCATATTGAGCACTTCCTGCTCAGGTGAGCTAAAAACCTAATTTGACTCAGTAGAGTTTGAGAACACAGTATTTGACACTATGCTGTGTGGCTGGACTTGAATATGTCACCATGAAGACAATAAGCAGCAGGAGAAGGGAGTAGAATATCTGTGTTGATGACTGGCTGGACTTCAGTATGTAACCATGGAGACCATGAGGAGCAGCAGTAGGGGCACGAGGATACCAGTATCGATGGATGGCTGCACAGACACTGCTGGACTGTAGAGGTAGTGAGCAGACTGGATGGAGGCTGTACTTACAGCTGGGGCCTGCTGTAGAAACTCATGACTGAAAGGGGAAACAGTGAGTTACAACAGTAGGCAATATACATTCACATAGTAACTGTGATTGGCAGATTAAGGGAAATAAGTAAGTCATTATAGCAACATTCTATCAATGAAGTGTTTCTCATGAAAGTTTAGTAGACAAAGAAGTCTTAACACCTGCAATCAGTTGTAACAAAAGATTATCTAATAAGTCATATGATTTGTTGTTGTTTCTATGTCCTCACATTTAGGGGTCAACTACATGTGTATCCCAATCTTATTTGAAAATCCTGGATAAAAATGCCCAAATAGTTGCATATGCAGACTAGAAATTTGCTTTCGGAATGGAAGTATTGAATGTCTACCCTTTGAACATAAACCTAAGAATGTTGCACACTACAAATTGCCTCAAAGTGGTCAACACTTGTCCAAAGTTATCCCCAAGTACCATCTTTTACAGGAACTAAGGAAGTAATTGGTTCATCAAAAAGAATGTTCATAGATGTCTACTAAAATTAAAGTCTGCCTACCAGATATTGGAAAATGTGATTTGATTCATCAAAAAGAATATGTGCACACATTGGTCAGTCAGTCAGTCAGTCATTAAGTAAGTATACACTGCAATTCAGTATCAGTGTTTCACACCACAGTTCAGTATCAGTGTTCAACACCAATTTTACATAACAGAAACCTTTTCACCTTGATATTAGACAATATAATCTAAAAGTCTATGGGGGTCTATACATAACAATCACTTATTTAAATCTAAAATCTAAAGATATGCCATTTGACAAACTTATCTCAAAACCAAAATGCTATTTGTACATACCCGTCACAAATGTGAAGGATCCGGAGATATGGAGCAAAGCAACAACAAATGTTTGCATATGACTGCTGTGATCTTTACATTTAACCTACTGAATTCTAATTCAATAGGGCTTATTTGTTTATAACCAATACAATGATGAACATCAAAGCTCATCAATGAATTGTTCTCAAAGATATTGAATGGATACTAATGATATATTAAGTGACCACAGTGAACGTTTCCTTCGACACCCTAAGAAACCAAAAACAATACGGTTGTTGTCTTCATAAAGAAAACCATTAAACATTTAGCATACTTTTTGTACATCAGAATTCACAGTTAAGTCTGTTGTACATATGTTTGTTTGTTTGAATTCCTATCTTAGAGCAAGAGCACCGCATAGCGGGTGCCAACGCTCGGTTGTGGGTGCTTGGATCTTGTTTTTTTGACCTTTGACCTTGAAGGTCATCATTGACCTTGACCTTTTCACCCCTCAAAATGTGCAGGTTGATGAGATACACATGAANCAAATATCAAGTTGCTATCTTCAATATTGCAAAAGTTATGGCCAATGTGTAAGTTTTCGGACGCCGCGGACGGCGGACGAGCTGGCTATGACAATACCTCGGGTTTTCTTCGAAAACAGCGGAGCTAAAAATCAGAAATGTTCGCCAAAATAAAATGACATAAATGTCTCCACCCAGGTGAGGGTAAGATATAATAATATACATAATTATACGTCATGTTTCTACCCATTATGCACTTATATATCATACAACACTTAAAACAAGTATATGTAAAAGCATACAATAACAATGTCATATCATAAATATTGAACCACAATGTACATGCCCACCTTGGTGTCTCTCTGCGTATCCAGAGGTCATTGAATGGCTTGTTGTTGTTGTAACTTTTACGTCGTTCTGAGCGGGACTTCTCCAACCATGACCTAAATAAAATGTTCCCACAACAGAATATTAGAAATCTGGTCACATAATGATAAAACATAAACTATTGCCCCAGTATATTAAATGAATACCCATAAACAAGGAAAAGGAAATAAAAAAACGTACCAATATACAACAGTTGATACCTAAATATTTTTCAATAATGCTAATTTTATAAACAATATCGATTTTGATCATACTTTATAGATGCTGTGCGGTCGTATATAAAAGTTTATTTGGTTAAGTAAGACACTATCGGATTTTACCTAAATAACACCATGGCCTATCAAACAGGTCAGCTTCTTTTTGAATTGTGTACCACTGTGTATCTCAACTTAAGAATTTGCATAACTTTGTCCTTTTCCCAAATACTTCACTGTTATCGGAATGTGTTTATTGTCTGCATAATTGAATTTTCTGTAAGGTTGTGATTAACATAATTTAATTTTATCTTGTCTACATTGAATAAATAAGGCAAAATGAAAGCCCCACTATATCTTGTATAGTCGAATTTTTTTGAGACATTTTTACAGAAACTTGGGGTATTGATGTGACATTTTTACAATGGCATTAGATTATTACTATGACTCTGGGCATTTATGTGAAATTATGACTGCGACTCCGGGTATTTATGTGACTTTATTACTGCAACTCAAGGTATTTATATGACATTATTACCATGACTCTGGTTATTGATATGACATTATGACCATGACACTGGGTATTGATGTGACATTATTACCATGACTCTGGCTATTTATACGACATTATTACCATGACTCTGGGTATTGATGTGACATTATTACCATGACTCTAGGTATTGATGTGACATTATTACCCTGACTCTGGGTATTGATGTGACATTATTACCATGACTATGTGTATTGATTTTACAAAACAACCTAACTCTGGGTATTTATATGACATAACTATCATGACGATGTGTATTTATATGACATAACTACCCTGGCTCTGTGTATTTATATGACATAACTTCCGTGACTCTGATCATTTATATGACATAATTACCATGACTCTGTGTATTTATATGACATAACTACCGTGACACTGTGTATTTAAATGACATAACTACCATGACTATTTGTATTTATATGACATAACTACCATGGCTGTGTATTTATATGACATAATTACCATGACTCTGTGTATTTATATGACATAACTACCATGACTCTGTGTATTTATATGACATAACTACCATGACTCTGTGTATTTATATGACATAACTGCTGTGACTCTGTATATTTAAATGACATAACTACCGTGACTCTGTGTATTTATATGACATAATTAACATGACTCTGTGTATTTATATGACATAATTAACATGACTGTGTATTTATATGACATAACTACCATGCCTCTGTGTATTCATATGACATAACTACCATGACTATGTGTATTTATATGACATAACTACCATAACTCTGTGTATTTATATGACATAACTACCATGACTCTGTGTATTAATATAACATAACTACCATGACTCTGTGTTTTTATAAGACATGACTACCGTGACTCTGTGTATTTATATGATGTAACTACTGTGACTCTGTGTATTAATATGAAATAATTACTGTGACTCTGTGTATTTATATGACATAATTACTATGACTTTGTGTATTTATATGACATAACTACCATGACTCTGTGTATTTATATGACATAAGAACCGTGACTCTGTGTATGTATATGACATAACTACCATGACTCTGTGTATTTATATGATGTAACTACTGTAACTCTGTGTATTTATATGACATAACTACCATGACTCTGTGTATTCATATGACATAACTACCATGACTCTGTGTATTTATATGACATAACTACCGTGTCTCTGTGTATTTATATGACATAACTACCATGACTCTGTGTATTTATATGACATAACTACCATAAGTCTGTGTATTTATATGACATAACTACCATGACTCTGTGTATTTATATGACATTACTACTGTGACTCTGTGTATTTATATGAAATAACTACCGTGACTCTGTGTATTTATATGACATAAATACCGTGTCTCTGTGTATTTAAATGACATAACTACTGTGACTCTGTGTATTTATATGATGTAACTACCATGACTCTGTGTATTTATATGATGTAACTACCATGACTCTGTGTATTTATATGACATAACTACCATGACTCTGTGTATTAATATGACATCACTACCAGTTTTTTTTCCCCCTTTTGGGGAAGATAGCCCATGGCTTTGGAATTGGGAATTTTATCGGCATATTCAAGAAATTGTGAAAATAAATTCAGTAGCCTTCTTTGGTAGCACTTTAGTACAACCATATATATTGATATAACTCTGGATAATACTTCAAATTAAAAGATCAAAATCATATAAATCACTTTTATTTACTTTGTTACATGTAATTGAAATAAAATTGTGATAAAATAATCATAAGACACTTCTTCTTCAAAAAAAAAAAAAAAAAATGGGGGGAAAAAAGTATACATTTTGCCATTGGGAACATAGCCGTTATTCGGCTATAAAATCGGGCAAAAAAAAACCTGACTACTGTGACTCTGTGTATTTATATGACATAACTACCATGACTCTGTGTATTTAAATGACATAAATACCGTGTCTCTGTGTTTTTATATGACATAACTATCATGACTATGTGTATTTATATGACAAAACTACCATGCCTCTGTGTATTTATATGATGTAACTACCATGACTATTTGTATTTATATGACATAACTTCCATGACTATTTGTATTTATATGACATAACTACTATGACTCTGTGTATTTATATGAAATAACTACCATGCCTCTGTGTATTTATATGATGTAACTCAATGACTCTGTGTATTTATATGACATTATTACTGTGACTCTGTGTATTTATATGACATAACTACCGTGACTCTGTGTATGTATATGACATAACTACCGTGTCTCTGTGTATTTATATGACATAACTACCATGACTCTGTGTATTTGTATGACATAACTACTGTGTCTCTGTGTATTTATATGACATAACTACCATGACTCTGTGTATTTATATGACATAACTACCGTGACTCTGTGTATTTATATGACATAACTACCATGACTTTTTGTATTTATATGACATAACTACTGTGACTCTGTGTATTTATATGACATAACCACCATGACTATTTGTATTTATATGACATAACTGCTGTAACTCTGTGTATTTATATGATGTAACTACAATGACTCTGTGTATTTATATGACATAACTACTGTGACTCTGTGTATTTATATGACATAACTACTGTGACTCTGTGTATTTATATGACATGACTACTGTGACTCTGTGTATTTATATGACAAAACTACTGTGACTCTGTGTATGTATATGACATAACTGCCATGACTCTGTGTATTTATATGACATAACTACTGTGACTCTGTGTATTTATATGATATTACTATTGTGACTCTAGGTATTTATATGACATAACTACCATGACTATTTGTATTTATATGACATAACTACTGTGACTCAGGGTATTTATATGACATAACGACTGTGACTCTGGGTATATATATGACATAACTACCATGACTATTTGTATTTATATCACATAACTATTGTGACCCTAGGTATTTATATGACATAACTACCATGACTATTTGTATTTATATGACATAACTACTGTGACTCTGGGTATTTATATGACATTACTACCATGACTCTGTGTATTTATATGACATAACTGCTGTGACTCTGTGTATTTATATGACAAAACTGCTGTGACTCTGTGTATTTATATGACATAACTGCTGTGACTCTGTGTATTTATATGACATAACTACCATGACTATTTGTATTTATATGACATAACTACCATGACTCTGTGTATTTATTTAACATAAGTACCATGACTCTTTGTATTTATATGACATAACTACCGTGACTCTGTGTATTTATATGACAAAACTACCATGACTATTTGTATTTATATGACAGAACTACCGTGACTCTGTGTATTTATATGACATAACTACCATGACTATTTGTATTTATATGACTCCGGGTATTAATATGACGTAACTACCGTGACTCGGGGTCCATCTCCTCCCACAGGTCACCAAAGTCTTCCTGCAGCTTGTTACGACGTTTGCTCTTATAACTTCTCAGCATTTTTGTCCTGAAAATATTTAATATTTTGTTCTTAATTAGTGTTTACTTTCTACATGTACCATGAAGTTATTTAACACAATTCCAACATTTTTGTTTTCCCTCAATCAACAATTAAGTTTTCTTTGATAAAACTTCTCCCTAATAATGGACAAGGGGGCACATTTTCGAAACTTGACCTTGTTACCTAGGTTTTGGACTGATATGATCCAGATTTGAACCTTATTATCCAGATAAACATGCAAATCAAGTTTCATCAAGATTGAAATTAGTGTGGCCTCCATTGAGGTGGCAAAGTTTTTGTAAGATTTGGCCAGGCAACCTTGTTTTTGGACGCACATTACCCAGATTCCAACTCAACCTAGATGCTGCTAAGATAGAAATTCTGGCCAAGTTTCATCAGGATTGAGTCATAAATGTACCATCTAGACTGCTAACAAGGTTTTTCAAAGATTTTAACTAGTAACCTAGTTATGGATGCACATGACCCAGATTTAAACAACATATTGTTAAGATTCTGAAGAAGTTTCATCAAGAATGAGCAATAAATCTAGCCTCTTCAGGGATTTCCCAAGATTTGACTTTGCGACCTAGTTTTTGGACGCATGTTACCCAGATTATATTTCAGTCTAAATATTGTCAAGATAAACATTGTGACAAAGTTTCATCAAGATTGAGTTTAAAAATGTGGCCTTTACAGTGAAAACACTGACATACGACACCAGACAAAGGGTGATCACAATAGCTCACCATGGAACCTTCGTGCCCTTAATGATCACAAATTTCAAACTAAAGTTCTAAACTTGGCCTATGGGGTCATTTTAATATGGGGAATATATGTTAAAAGTTTAAATCCCTCAAGGCATTCCTCAGGAACTAGCTTACACCAAAAACCTTTAACCTGTCTATTTTGTGTAGATGCACATTTTTAAGTTTAAAATGAGCCCGAAGTTTGAATATATTCTCTCAAGCCATTCCTGAGAAACTAGCTTACTGAAAAACATAAGCCTGTCTATATATTGTTTATGCAAATTTCTCTGTTTAAAAGAGCATTTAATTGTGACCAATATCAAACTATATTATTTACCAAACCCAGCCTATGGGGTAATTTCATAGTTTACTTTTTTACTTCTATTTTCCGTTTTTATTGTAACATCTTTTTCAAAGGTGTCTGGATTTAGGTATTATTGCCCTTATTAAACCCATCTTTCAGTTAGTTTTTGCGGTCAGTTTTCACTAGTATTTTACAAACACTTCAAACTTGTTATGTTTCATTTGTATGCAGTTGTTTTAAGAATTTGGAAAAAAACAACATACATAAGTGTTCAGATTTACCGTCAATATTTGAACATTAATCCATCCAACACATCCAACAGCAGGGCCAACCAACAAAAGCTCAGACTTAAGTCTATAATTAAAGAATTTTATTAAAACTGTATTATTCTTTAAGTACATTGACATTGGGTCTTACATGACATTTAATGATGTACGATTGTTTTGGCATTTTTTTATTTTTCCAAATATCCAGTAATATCATGAATTGTATAATTGTATGTATGCTGAATTGGAACAACTTTTCTACCAAAATTGAAAAAATTAGCCAAAGAAGGCTTCTGGTTGGTCAATAGTTTTCAAATCATGAAATAAAAGTCTGGTAAACATTCTATCATTACATAACACGAAAACTGCCATGTATATTAACGTAAAATGTTTAAACTCTCTCCAGAAATATATGATAAAATAAAAACAAAAATTCTGACCCAGTTGCATGAGGATTAGTAAAATTGTGATTTCTTGCTTGTTAACATGTTTCAATAAAGTTACACACAAAAAACTGACCCATTCTCTGGCAACAAAAAGGAACAATTTTCAAACATGACATGGATATCAATAGAAGAAAATAATCTCTTTTGTAAGTTTCATGATGATCTTGCAAAAAATCTGACTCCCAAAGTATTTCAAGTTGACGTACTGACCAAGTTCTTGACCCCACATGACCACATGACTCAGCCGAGATATCATATAGACAAAATTAAATGTAAATTGTTCTGACCAATTTTCAAGAAGATTGGCCAATAATGTGGCCCCTTCATTGTTCACCATGTAAAATGTTTACACATGCATATACAAATACCATAACAAAAGTTTCCAAGACAGCCCATGTACATGTACATCTTCAAACCTAAGTTTAATTTAAGGGGGGGGGGGCAACTCTAATGGAACAACCAAGTTAGCAAGTAGGTTATCTCCCATGCACAAGAGGCTGCAAAATTCAATAGGTCACATGTGAATATTTATAGATCCAATTGGAATAATAGATTCAGCATCTGACATAACATGTATATAGACTGAAAGGCCCAATAAGATTCAAATGAAATAATTCTTGTTATTTACTGTTTCTAGAAAAATAAGTATAATAATCTGAATAGATAGGAATATTTAATTTGATTCATCATAATAAAAAACAACTTCAACATTACACTTTCATAGATATCACTTTAATAGTTGTCATCATCTGCAGAAGCATCATCCACCTGTGTTAAGAGATTGCACTTAGGCCAAAGTTACAAGCAAAACTAACACATCCCATGGCAGCTATATTTTTCAACAGACCAAACCATATTCAAACTCAGTTAAGATATACACTACGTCTAGCGCGATTTCTTCCATCCACCACGCATCACCGTGATTCAGCCCAGAGTGGACAATTACTATCTCACCGCGATACACTGATGAACACGGTTATGTCGCTGTGGCGAATTGCGGTGTCAGTCTCGGCATTATCGGGAAATTGATCTCACGGTGGACCACCGCGATCGCAGTGGACAACCACGGTCTAGGTGGATCGCGGTGGACCACCACGGTCTAGGTGGATTGCGGTGAAATACATGTATAACAACAACATTAGACAAATGTATGGTCTGCAATATCGAAATGTACATGTTCATTCACATTGCAGATCGTATAATGTTGTTTTTTAAACTTTGTATGTNTGTATAGCGTCGCGTTACCAGCATGGGAAGCGTGGGTCGCATAAAAACCTTGTAGCGCAGAGAATGAAATGTTTTAATTTCGGTTAAATCTAAATTTGAATTCACTCGTTGATTGGTCGTTTTCACTAAATATGTTCTCGATGCTCGCACTAGACCTGTCACTTGATTCACGCATGTTCAATGGGAATTCCTCCATCACAGAATTCATTTTGTATATGCACATGCATAAACTGGGGGACGTTAATGAAATTTGTAAACACATTGGGTCCATTTCTTAATATCGGTCATATGTTGGTTTTGAAAATAGAAATTGTTATTATATAGGATTATTGTGTAATTGACAGAGTTGGAACATGTAAGTATTCAGCGATCAACACATATGACGCAATAAACAATAATATATGCATTGACGCAATAAACATTGCTTTGTATCAAGTTGCATTCAATCTAAATTAAAAATCACTCGTCCATTGATTGCTATAATAAAATATGAGCACACTAAGCGTTACCTGATTTGCTCATGTTCAATTGGAAAACCTCTTCCCATGATGCACTGTACAACTAACACTTCTGAAAATGGCATAAATTTGTGTTTATGAAATTGTTAAACACATGTATTGTCAAAAATTTCACGATTTTTTTTTAATTGAGGTTGTCATTTCATTGGATTATCGCATATATATAGACATTAGAAAAGCGATATGTATACAGTTATCTATACGGTAGGGTTTATATGCATGTGTTGGCGAATGACAACACAACATGGCAATAAATGAGCTCAGAACTTATAACACTGTTCCGTTTATAAAGCGGTCTTGTGGCTTGGACCCCATCAGTGTTATATTGGAGTTACAGTGTACTGTTTAAAATTTAATATTGGCCTTTAAAGGTGAAATGCTGATTTCATAACGAAAACTGCTATTTTATAAATAAATATATTCTACAATGATTGGAAATATCAAGAAAAGTGATAAAAAATAGTTTGATACTAAAAAACGATGATTTAGTTGTCCGTAAACCGCTCAGGTATGTCTGCCACCTATTTTGGTGTTGACGTCAACTTGTCCCTAACGCTCATGACACTGATATTGTCCATTGTTTTTCATCAGCGATCGTACGAGGTGCATTGAATTAATTATAAAACAAAGCCCTAAAAAGCGGAATATATTACATTCTTTTAATGTTGTGGTAATTTTCTTTTACATTGAATGCATTTTCATTTCATTTATATTGACAGACAATATAAATAAATTTTACCATACACATAGAAAAAAAAACCATACTATGCAAATTGAACTGTCTTTGCATGTATATTGAAATCTTTTTAGTTGTGATAATGAGTGATAAAAATCTAGCATTGTATGATACCATAAATCTTTATATTTAATCAATTTTCACACGTAGTTTTACCCCTATTGTGATCAAACGTGAGTGATTGCTTGTTTTTATGATAGTGTTTCATACACTGCAGTAACGTAAAATCTGTACACTGTACAAATGAAAACTCCTGTAAACATCCTACATCATTGTTTACAATGTTTTGTTGTTGGGATCATCAAGAATAGCAGTATGTGTACATGCAAACATGTTTTTGAATGTGTCCATTAAGTCCCTGCTTTATTCTTAAGCCTCCTCAGTCTAAGAATGGGTTGGTGAATATGGATCCACATTGCCTTCTATTTTGATGCTTGTATATTTTTAACTAAGTTACCATAAATGTATTGGAATGTGCAGATGAACAATGTTTACATTTCAAATGGTTCCAAAAAGACACATTGATGAATCTCATGCTTTGATTTCTTAATGCCAATATTTGTGAATGAACTACTGGTATTGAAGTCAAAATACATAGCTCAGAAATTTTAACTTGATTAAATAGCCCACATCTCTAACTTGATTAAATAGCCCACCATTTTTAACTTGCTTAAAAGCCCACCAATTTTAAATTGATTAAAAAGCCCACCATCTTTAACTTGATAAAAAAAAAACACCATCTTTTACTTGATTAAAAAGCCCACCATCTTAAACTTGATTAAAAAGCCCATCAGTTTTAACTTCATTAAAAAGCCCATCATTTTTAACTTAATTAAAAAGCCCACCATTTTTAACTTGATTAAAAACCTCACCATCTTTAAAGGCTCATAACAGGTGACAAATCCAATTATTATGCATATAAACTGGTCTAATTCTTACCAGATTTTAATAACTTTTGCATACATAAGGCCAGAATTTTTTAATAAAATGATTTTCGGACCCGCCGACTCCAATTTTTGACGAAACCAAAAAAAATAAAAAATCTTTTTTTTTTCGGATGCCAAAAGGTGGCTTTTAAACACGAAACGCTTACCGGGTTTTAGAAAAAGTTCAAATGAGTTATAAATCATCATAATAAACCCAGTTTTAATTACCCACATTAATACGTGAACCTCCTTCATCGTGTACATGTGCTGGAAATTACCAACAGCTACGCCATCATTGTTTGTGCAAGAAGTTGAAGAACGCTACAACGCTTTCATCAGCAAAGTCTGCTAATTTCCCAATAATTATGCAACCGTCAAATGAAATCCTGAATGCAATCGATTTGTAAGTAAATATTTTATTATTTCTTTACAATTTATAAAATTGATAGTATTAAAATGACTAAAAAATATTATGATGATAAGAAAAGAACGATTTTAATTTAACAGGTGCTCGCAATGCAAAACCCATTTACGCCTATCAACTTTAAACATTCCATATATTACGCACAAATACAGTCATATTTTAGAGAATAAAATTTTATGTGTTGTTTAATGTAGTTGTAGTGACGAATTTGTGCATATAATATGTGTTTTTTCGTTATTTTCAATGGGTACGAAACTTCGGTTTTGTTCCGAACTGGTTCGTACCAAAAGTTCAAAAATCGCAAAATCAACAGTTTTTAAAACGATTTCAAACCATAAATGTCCAAATAAAATAGTCAAGTTTATGGGGGTTATTATCGGATTAATAGCTCCTTTATGACATTGAACTATCAATTATGTTATCCTGGGATAAACTGTCACGAAGATCAATAATCCTAAGGTCTTAATAATAATTAGGTCCTTCACTCGATGTACTATATTTCGGATATGTTAAAATTCGGACATAGATAAAGATAGTGACATTTATGTGTTGATTTGTTGTATATAGTTTGTACAAATATGTTTTGTGTTATTTCAGACAAAAAGAATGGATGGTGGCAATTATCCTTGGCCTTTCTGTCAAGAAATAGATGTGAACAAATATTCATTTAATTGAACCTGGAAATCAACCACCACAACTAACAGAAAACCTATTAACAAAAGGTGTTGTTTTAGAATTTGTGAAATTTGATAATAAACAGAAGTTGATGTATATCATGTCCAAATGACCAAATGTATAAACTGTTTAACAATTTGAATTGAGATGCTTTATTTTCTGATGTATGATTTATTTTTCCTTTCAGATGATATATATTTGTGTGATTCTAGGTTTTAATAAATAATTCTGAAACATTTATGCAGCATACTGTTACATTATTGTTAATAAACTTATTAAGCAATTATTATTGTTAATAAACTGTTAGAGTTGACTTAAAAAGGATGGTTGTTTGGTGAACAGTTGCTCTGCTTTAAGGTTGTCAATATCATAAAATAGTACTGATGAAATACTAAAAACGTTCGTTTTACTTAAATACCAGTAGTTAGTAGTTAATGTAACAAACAAATTCTGATTATTACTTTTAATTCGTGAAATGAAAATGTTTTATGAAGAATTACTGTTTGTTTCTTACTTTTTGGAAGGGTTTTCAATTGATATTACGTTATTATATTATGTTGGTTATCTGGTTTATCAAGTTGAAAAAATGTTATTTATATAAAAATAAAGCTTTTAATATTAAGACTTATGAAGGTACTTATTGTTATTTATGTATTAACATACTTCTCAGAGTAATACAAATATAGTAAATGCCATTATTCATTAATGTAGTAAGGTTCCTTAAATGATTGTCCTTATTGATAAAGTTTGAATTACGGGCGGTTTTCACACCGCGATAAAGTGGCGACAACTTTTTTTGGGCCAGTGAAACCCCTGAAAAGCGTNATATGTTAAAATTCGGACATAGATAAAGATAGTGACATTTATGTGTTGATTTGTTGTATATAGTTTGTACAAATATGTTTTGTGTTATTTCAGACAACAAGAATGGATGGTGGCAATTATCCTGGGCCTTTCTGTCAAGAAATAGATGTGAACAAATATTCATTTAATTGAACCTGGAAATCAACCACCACAACTAACAGAAAACCTTTTAACAAAAGGTGTTGTTTTAGAATTTGTGAAATTTGATAATAAACAGAAGTTGATGTATATCATGTCCAAATGACCAAATGTATAAACTGTTTAACAATTTGAATTGAGATGCTTTATTTTCTGATGTATGATTTATTTTTCCTTTCAGATGATATATATTTGTGTGATTCTAGGTTTTAATAAATAATTCTGAAACATTTATGCAGCATACTGTTACATTATTGTTAATAAACTTATTAAGCCATTATTATTGTTAATAAACTGTTAGAGTTGACTTAAAAAGGATGGTTGTTTGGTGAACAGTTGCTCTGCCTTAAGGTTGTCAATATCATAAAATAGTACTGGTGAAATACTAAAAACGTTCGTTTTACTTAAATATCAGTAGTTAGTAGTTAATGTAACAAACAAATTCTGATTATTACTTTTAATTCGTGAAATGAAAATGTTTTATGAAGTATTACTGTTTGTTTCTTACTTTTTGGAAGGGTTTTCAATTGATATTACGTTATTATATTATGTTGGTTATCTGGTTTATCAAGTTGAAAAAATGTTATTTATATAAAAATAAAGCTTTTAATATTAAGACTTATGAAGGTACTTATTGTTATTTATGTATTAACATACTTCTCAGAGTAATACAAATATAGTAAATGCCATTATTCATTAATGTAGTAAGGTTCCTTAAATGATTGTCCTTATTGATAAAGTTTGAATTACCGGCGGTTTTCACACCGCGATAAAGTGGCGACAACTTTTTTTGGGCCAGTGAAACCCCTGAAAAGCGTTTTATTATGCTATTTGTATTTGTCTGCGTTAATGATTTTTACTGGACAATAAACTATAAATGTTTCTTTTAAACCTCAATAGCTGTTTGGTTGTTTGTTGAGATAAAGTATTTTTAATGCAACATATGGATTCCTTGTGAAAAAAAAACATCAAAAAATCACCAAAAAGTTTATTATAGACAAGTGAAAAAATTGCATAACTTTTGAACTAGTTAAGATATTTTTAAAATTCAAACTAATTTAAAAACTGCACATCAAGACCTACAGTCTGATTATGATCATTTTGCACATCAACATGTTTGAAAAAAATCACTGTGGTTGCTAAGTAAAAAGAACTTCATACAATAACATTTTTAAAATGAGTGCATATTTGGTCACCCATCTCTTTTTCTTCTTTTTTTTTCCGTCCTCCTACCCGACACTTTTAGAAAAAAAATCCGAAAATCATTTTAATAAAAAAATTTGGCCTAATGATAATAACACAGCTTAGGTGCAACGTTGTCAAGAATTATGGAAGATATACCCGTTTCATAATTGGAAGAAATGTTTACAACTTTGCAACTAACGTGGTGTGTAGCCTGCGGTGACGTATGCTAAAAATAGCCGAAAGAAAATTCAATTTTAATTCTATTTTAAACAACTTTTTACCAGCAGAAAGTAACTTATTAGATCACTACAAACGTTTTAACCATTTAGAACAGACCTACTTTGTGAGTGTTACCGGAAAACATTGAAAATCAACGATATATTTTTGGTGACCTGAGTCACCGGAGCGCTTGCTCTATCCCGAGTAAACAGCGATGTAAATAAACTAATTGTTTGTAAACACAATTGACTTGGAGTACACTGTATTTTGAGCTCAAAACTAGTTGTATTACTCATTTTTTTATGGTAATGTCCAATAGCATATATATATTGTTTTTTGATAACCTTTATAAATAAAATATGCAAAAGATATTTAAAAATCGGTAATAATTACGGATCGTCACCTTTTATGAGCCTTTAACTTTATTAAAACAACATGACTCATTGAAGTATACGCTTGCAAAAAAAATAAAAATTGATATTTATAAATACAAACTATTTATATCTTAGTCAAGTTATACAACTTTTTTTTTTTAATTTACATATAATCAGTGATATGATCACACCATAAATGTTATACCATAATTACTCAAATTTTTCAGAGAGTATTAATTTTCGGTCACCTCATTTTTAGCCAAAATAATTATTTTTCGTGACTCTAAACGGACATACAGGTTTTCGTCCATTATTAATAACTCTAAATTTTCGGACAGTTTATTTTTAAATGCTATTTTACCAAAATTCTTCCATGTTTTGCTTATCTGATTACACTTCGATCGTGCGTTTTTACAACCGTATTAAGGTTATAAAACCTTGCAGACAAATGAATGCCTTAAGGCAATGGGCCTTACATTTGTGTTTTTGGGTAAGTACATGTGTAACTATGTATACCGGTAATAGACAATAGTTTCAACCACCAGCTTAAAGTGAAACATATATTGAAAGTATTAATACTATACAGCATGGTATTTTACAAGCACGTTCTATTATTTGTAAAAAGATTGAATACCCGTATCCGATTGTCAATGCAATATATTAGTGTCTCTACATTTTCAAACACCTATATTTTTTGTCTCTAATTTTTTTTAATATATTAACAATTTTATTATCTTAATTTTTGGACACATTTTTTTTTTATATATTTAAATGTCTGAAAACTTAGAGTAATTACGGTATATTTTAGCTTGGGATAATTTCTTGCTTCTTTACAACCAAACTCTGACAGCTCTGCTGATAAACTCAAAGCTTATCTTCCAGAAACTTTTCAAGAACAGCAGGCATTACATTAATTTAAACATAAATGTTATTGCAGTCAACATTTTGATTGAACTAGCCATCTGCAGTTTTTAATCACTGTTTTTTCAGGGCTTAGTCACAGATCAGCTTTTGTGTGAGGAATGTGAGGCCTGTAAAGTTTTACAGATAGCTTGTACTGCTCATTTGATAGGACAGCTAATCAATGAACAGTTATCATGAACTTATCACAAAGCTTTGCAGAATGGTTTTTGGTGGTTTGGGAATATATTTCAGTTCATTTCCTATGAACCCTGATCAGCACCAAAGTTCTGTTAGACATAAATTAATAAACAAAATATATATGTCCAATTTTGAATCTGTTTTTGTTAAATAAATTAATAGGCAAATTAAAACTGAAACTATACTGTTTTGACTAATTCAAAATCACTTAAAATAAATTATATTAAAACTTTTTTCTATGCAAGTGATTTAATGGTGGTGCATGACATTTTATTATATTTGAATTTTGATGTCCATGAAGGGTTCCGGTTGAGGAAGCTGGTTTTACCTGACATCTTAGCCAGGAAAAAAGGCTTTTCAACAAGACTTAAGTCATTAGAAAAATTGTAAATACATGACAGATGCCAAATACCAGCATAATATTATTCTCCTGAGAGGTTTTATAATAGTTTCAATTGATTTCATGAGACTCTCCAGAAAACAGAGACCCTACAACTAAAGCTGACATGACAGAGGCAGGTGTCTGGAGGCTTGCTGTGATTTACAATATTAATTATTGCTCAGCAGTGAGGCACACCCAAACAAGGCATCCAGAAGTGAAGCACTGCATAAAACATCATATCATCTACCTTTTCAACCAAAATTACAGTAATAATAAATACTGTCACTATCTGTTTACATTATTTTAAATTCATGGCAAACAAGCAAATTTGTTGAATTGATATACACC
>VMBQ01003589.1:5519-104775 GCA_007657795.1 Dreissena rostriformis | reverse complement strand
AAAAAAAAAAAAAAAAAAAAAAAAAACTACCTACCCTCCTACATTTTTCTGGCCATGGTCTCTGAACCAAGACTATTTTTTTTTGGCCTAAGCGGATGGGCATAAAGAAAACAGAGAAAAACTATACACTACCATTCTTCCGGGCTCTTTGGCAACATGCTCTTCCTCTTTCATTTCCCAGACAGCACAACAGAGTCAGCGCTGGGCAGCCTGTAAAAATGAAGGCAAAACCATTCAATACATTTCCTCCTAACATATTTCAGTAAGATGTTTTTTTAAGCAATTAATCAACCTTTAAGACATTAAATTATGAAAAAGAACTAGCCAGTTGAAATTTTCTGGAAAGTTGTTATAACCACTGAGAACAAACCAGATGCATCACATAAACATACCTAAATCCTCCGAAGGACTTGTTTCTAATGTGTTTCGGTGTCCTCACATTTTTTCTTAGAGAGATGTTTTCCTTCAAAGAATCATTGAACACCTCATCATTACTGTCTGAAGTATGTTCACCAGACTTTGGACCCACGTGAGGAATGGCCGACATGACTTCAGATGGCCTGATTTCCATGTCCTGATTTTGATCCTCTTCCTCAGTGCCATCAACACATTCGGGTATCTCTTCTACGACTGGAGCGATAGCAACAGACTTTCTGGAGCCCCTTCGCATACTGGGTGTAGATTTAGTGACTGGAGTTGACCCATCGTGTTCCTCTGGCATTGTCTCCGAGACAATTGACCTTCTCATTGACCTTTTAGTCGAGGAGGGAGTTTCACCTTTCCTAGCAGCAGGCGTTGAGTGATCAACCCCTTTCAGGACTGACCCAACTGACCTACGTGATCTCTGAGGTGTGATCAAGGTAGGGGCTTGTTCCGTAGCTATTTCTGCCGCGGTCATGACAGACCTACGCTTGTTTATACGCAATATGGAGGGTGTTGCAGCTTTGCTGACAGAAGAAGAGCTTGTCGTCTCGATGGCCAACTCTTCTTCAGGGATCAGACTTGCCTGTTTGGATACAGTAGCCTCTTCTGTGGGAACCTCATCCCCAGGGGCAATTATCATCACAGACTTCCTAGACTTCCTTGACATTATTGGAGTTTCCTCTTGCAGGTTCAGAATCGCCTCTGCGCTCTCTTTCTCTTGGATGGTTTTGTTATTCGCATCATCTTCTGGTGCACAGTGCATAATAGTAGCCTCAGGTTCTACATGACTTATGGCAACAGACCGGCGCTTGCTTTGTTGCCCACTCAATGATGGATTTGCTGCTTCCACCAAGGTGGAGGACAGGTGTGAAGGGGACTCATCGGCAGCATTGGATCTTGATGCAAGTCGGGATGAGCGACGCACACCCCCAAACTTGTTAACCGTTTGGTCAGGAATACGGATCATTGTCTCTTGCATGTACTTGTCTAGTAAAAAAAAANACCTTGACCTTTGACCTAGTGACCTGAAAATCAATAGGGGTCATCTGCCGGTCATGACCAATGTCCCTATGAAGTTTCATGATCCCAGGCGTAAGCGTTCTTGAGTTATCATCCGGAAACCATTTTCCTATTTCCAGTCACTGTGACCTTGACCTTTGACCTAGTGACCTCAAAATAAATAGGGGTCATCTGCAAGTCATGATCAATGTTCCTATGAAGATTCATGATCCTAGGCCCAAGCGTTCTTGAGTTATCATCCGGAAACCACCTGGTGGACGGACCGACAGACCGACCGACATGTGCAAAGCAATATACCCCCTCTTCTTCGAAGGGGGGCATAAAAAAACAAGGTTTGTCACCGTAGGATGACATATGCCCCATGTTTCCACATTTTTCGAAACCTAAACGCAAAACCTAAACGCAAAGTGTGACGGAATTTCAGACGGACAGACAGTGCGATCACTATATGACAACCTATCGGGGGCATAAAAATGGGTTCACTCAAGACCTATTAGTTTACTTGCTTCCCTGAACATATAATGACAGATAAACAAGTGTGTTGGCCTTTAAGACAATACTGACAAATAAAAAGGGGACAAAAAAGGGTGGGGCATACAAATGGCTCCCTACAACATCCCGTTGACATAGTCTGTCCTTATGAAGGTGCATAGTTTCAATTAAATAAATGCGTAAACAATACTTAAAATTTTGAAAATAAAAGGCAACACTATTTTTTTTTAACACAGTACAATAATTGACTGACCGTTTTGGACCACTCTCCAGGAATGAAGCGCACGAATTGTCCTGTCCTGGATTGAGAAACTTGGCCGCACTGTTAGGTGACAGCGGTTGGAACACAAATGAATGGACAGTGAATGTTGACGCATTGAATGTGAAATCTACTGGTGCAAAAGATTCAACGCTCTCCGCTCCACGACTGGTAGTGACCTTTGACATGTCTGGGCTTCTGAACTCTTCCATGGACATTGTAGATGAAATTCATAGGATTGAAGGATTGGCAGTTTTATTAAAGTGGATTTCTACACAACTTTTATTTCACAAAAGGGCATTTTTATAGTACATTTTGGGGGCAATAATTCGATCCCCTTTTCCACAGCAAAAAGTATATATTTTTCCACACATTAAGAAAAAAAATCCCTTGCAGTGAGTTTTTGTTGGTTTATATTTTACAGCTTTTGACTTTTGGAATGAGAACAATAGTGTGATATACCATGAAATTGAAAAACAAGAGATGTGTTTGTCAGAAACCAAATTCCCCCCTACTGCGCCACTTTGATATAAAATTCCTATTTATCATTTGGCAGGTTTAGAAATCATTTTCCTTAAAAGCTTATTACTTCCCTTGGATTTTGTTTTTTGACCTTTGACCTTGAAGGATGACCTTGACCATGACCTTTCACCACTCAAAATGTGCAGCTCCATGAGATACACATGCATGCCAAATATCAAGTTGCTATCATCAATATTGCAAAAGTTATGAGCAAACTTTAACCTAGGTTTAAATTTTCGGACAGACACAGGGGTTTCGCTGCCGATCGCCACTGTCGCAAATGGCTCTATTTTTTGTAAAGTGGCAAATTAAAAAAAAACTGTAAAATCCTATCCGAAAATGTACTGCGAGTCTGTCAGTTGTAAACATTGATTAACAACGATGTACAGCGACCTACAGTGCAGAGTGCAAATTGAAATCACTGCAGCGTGTAAGTGTTACAGACGATGTTTTTACTGCTATTGTTAAGTTTTATGGGGGTTATAATCGGATAAACGGCTCCTTTATGATATTGAGCAATGAATTATGTAATACCGGGACAAACTGTCACCACGATCAATAATTATAACCATTATTAGGGCCGCTTTTTCTTTAATCAATGCCAGAGCAAACATTTGATTTCGCCACAAAAAAACAGGAACACTTGTTTGAACAGGCATTTGTGACCATTTCTGTTTAATAGTTTCATTATTATAATGTTCTGGAAAAGATATAGTTAAATTAAGATACCAACAATTTCTTAAATGAAACGTAGACCATTCACTCGATGTACTATATTTCGGATATGTTAAAATTCGGACAAATAAAAATGGATGGTGGCAATTATCCTGGGACTTTCTGTCAAGAAAATAGTCGTGAAAATCATTCATTTTATTGAACCTGGAAACCATCCACCACTAACAGAAAACAGTTTAACAACATAAGTTGATGTATATCATGTCCAAATGACCATCTGTAACTGCACCAATTTGAAATGAGATACTTTATTTTCTGATGATTGATATTTCTTTTTCCTTTTTAGATGATGTACAATTGTGTGATGCTATGTTTAAATGAATCATTTTGAAACATGTATACAGCATACTGTTACACTGATATAATTATAAACATTATTATATTATTAATTTGGTTATCTGTGCTGTTGGTCATGTTTATCAAGTGGAAACAATGTTATTTATATACACAATAAAGCATATTAAGTCTTATGAAGGTATGACTTATGACGGTACTTATTGTTATTTATGTATTTACATACTTTTAAAAGTATTAATATAGTCAATGACATTAATAAAGTAAGGTTTCTTTAAATGATGGTCTTAAATGATAGTTCTTATTATATTATATTAATAAAGTTGCAATAACCGACAGTTTTCATGTAGCGAAAAAGTGGCGACAACTTTTTTTTGGCCAGTGAAACCCCTGCTTGGCATATTTAACATATTTCGTAAAATAAAAGGCTTACATTTAAATAGTCAGTGTTCCCAATAGCAATAACCAAAATGTCAACGCCAGATGTGGTCTGGTAACATAGATATAACAAGTTATAAAATGCTCTTTTTTATTTTTGTGTGGCACAATAAATTCCTTTTTTAATTTCCCGCAATGATATCTATTTATACGACACATAAACACTTAATTGGTACATGAACATGTGGAATATATTGTACCACAAAAAAAATAAAAAAGAGCATTATGTATCGTGTTTAATCTATGTTACCAGAGCACATCTAACGTTGACATTCTGGCTATTGCTATGAGGAACACTTTGTATTAATATGTTAACTTTATTTTACGAAATATATTACGCAATTTTCGTTGATTGTTTAGCGTTATAGAGGCTTTAATGCAGCAACTTGTATATGCTGAAAGCAATCGTTTGATGTCGCACGTGATTTGATTGGGCGGAGATTTGCTCGCCACACGGGAAAAATCATCGATTAAATTTTGTGTAACATCATATCACACCTTATAAAGATCCTCGCGTTTCCTTATGCGTTTTGATTGTATGTTTCTGTACATTTATGAATAAATTAATCTTCGCTGAATCGCACTAATTTTCAAACTAATGCCATAGATGTTGAGAAAAAAAAACACAAAACCTACTCACAATGTATTTCTCTGCGTGTATTAAACTTTCTGTCCTTAACGCCACCTCGGAAGTATCATTGGCTCGTGTATTTTAGCATCTCACAAAAGAGATTGCGCCCGTGATTAGCCGTCGTGAAAATGGAACCCAAGAAATAGTGTTAAATAAATGACTAGCTCAGTGCAACAACATTTTTTGCCTGGTACTTGACATTTGAACCTAGAGTTTCTTTCGCATTTAAACATTAAGGCAAGCTGTATTTATATAAGCATTGTTGAACTAACATTAAGGAGTTCATGTATGCTTCTTAATTGTTTTAATAACATTATCAAATGCAAGCATATGTCATTAATGAAAATTCAGATTATGTGAACATAATCAAGCGACTACTGCAAAATTGTTTAGGTTTTTCCTTTATGCAATTAAATTTTATTCAAAATAGTTATTCGTTCCACAAACTAACGAACTCCATTTATTATCTAGTTGATAACTAGTTTTTTTTATTTATTCAGATGCTCATATTATTCATGAATTAAACAAATTTGTAAGACCTTGTTAAATTTAAAAGATCGGCTACAAAATCACAATATTTATTGCCATAAAAAAAATCAAAAATTCATATACGAATTAAAATTTTAAATAGATAGTAGACTCGAAACACCCGCATTAAAAACTCCGATGGCATCATAAAAAACGGAGGAATGTTGTTGTGTGTTGTATTTTTTCAATTTTAATTGTGAATTACAACCCACAAAATGAGCATCTCTTTTATTGGCTGACGAAAGTGCTGCCCTACTGTCTGCCGCAGTGGCAATCGCCGTTCGTGCAAATAGGCACCAAGTGAATTGGTCCTGAAATGAAGCAAATAAATCTTAATCCATGTATGCCTAGTGGACTCTCCCATCCTTCTAAATTGGAACAATTTGTTACCAAAATTAGAGATGTCTAGCATATTTATTTCTATATTTCGAATATTTCTTACAGAAATTCTTTTAAGGAAACAGCGCAGACCCTGATGAGACGCCGCATCATGCGGCGTCTCATCTGGGTCTACGCTGTTTGCCAAGGCCTTTTTTCTATACGCTAGGCATAAATGGGTTAACTTCGCTCTGGGAAAACGGGACTCATTGCAGATGCGTAAAGTGTCATCCCAGATTAGTCTGTGCAGTCCTAACAGGCTTATCAGGGGCGACACTTTTCGTCTTAACTTGATTTTCGCTAAGAAGAGACCACATTTTAACCCAACAAAAGCGGAAATATGAGTCACTTCCTTATACAGATTATAGAAAAACATATGAAGTCACAACAATTGCCATGGCCACAATCTTGCTACCGAATACAGATTTCAATTTTCAATACAGTGGCAAATCTACACATAGGGGCACTATAAGAAATTAAACCAAACCAGAATAGCAATTTAGCATCCTTCTTGATCGATTAAGTGGTATATTTAAGAAATAATTCGTGTACGTTATAGTTTGTTGTCGAATAACCCACTGACGGAAGTTTAGATGCGTAGGGATTAAATCACGAGTGCGAAGCACGAGTGATTTGAAACCACGCATCTAAACTTCCGGCCGTGGGTTATTCGACAACAAACTATTACGTACACGAATTATTTCGATTCTAACACGGTTTTTACTTAAGATTGATACAATGTATCTTATTTTTCTTGTGAACTATTTTATGTGAATTTCCGCCAATTAAAATAACTTTCGGCTGTTTTGTCGATCAGATCTCCACTCTCAATAACAGCCAAACTGGATGGAAAAAAAACGTGTCATTTCTCCCGTTTGCTTAAAAAAGAAACACAACAACTTGTGTAAACTTACATGTTTACATTGTACACTTTTAATTTACGCAAGAGTGTTACAGCTATAACGATTACAACTGCTTGATTATTACGCTTGTGGAAAATGTATCGGCATGTTTTGTTTAGTTACAGCTTGTGCTTTTAGTGTATAAGCTCCGCCAATAATTATTGCAGAATAACCCATAGACGATTTTCTTCTTTGTTCATATGAAATTTGGCACGTGCCGTGTTAGAATTAATTTTAGAAATACCAGTTTATTATCTTAAAAATAAAAACCATGCTTATGAATAACCACATTTTTTTACAACACCAAGATATTCGGGCTCCAAATGTATTTATAGAAGCGAAAAACATACGAAAGCACGTCGTGCATGTCTCATTCGAACATATTTAGCCGAACATGCATAAATAAAAAATGAGTAAAAGAAGGTAAATATAAAGCTATACTAGCTGAGCACAACCGACAGCATAAACATGAACAAGCATAATATAAACTAAACGTCTTTGAGGTGTTAAAGAAACGTTTATGACGACGGTGTGGTGTTATTTATCCCATCATCAGACGTGCATTGTTGAAATATACCACTATGGAATATATTTTCCTTTTTTTCAGCATTGCTGAAATATAGCTGTCACGCGCGGCGGACTACTTTTTTGGATTTATACATGAAATGAATGTTTACTTTTCAAATCAATAAACCATAATAAATAAAAGCCGAATTTCCACTTAAATTTATCTCAAAACCGGCTCTCCGTACTTTTATTTTTCATTCAATTGATTGCGCAATTTAAGACGTATTTCGTGTGACGTAATTTCTGTGACGAAACACACCAGTTTAATTTTTACTCTCGGATGTGTTAATTTATTGAACAGTTAAATATTTGTTAAAGCATCGAACGAATCCAAAACGTATTTTGGATTGTGTGGTTGTAATGCAAAATTGTAAATTTCGATATTAAAATAACTCGTTTCGATAGAAGTACGGTTTCGAAAATTGTGTTTTGGGTCAGAACAAATTGAAGCGTTATTTAAAAATAGTGTGGTTAAAATAAATGTAAAATCAAGAGATTGAAGAATAGAAAATGGAAGTTGATATCGATGTAACTGTATTTTTATTAGGATTGGATTAAAGTTGTCATTGAGGTAAACGTATTTTTATACCAAATGGCGATGAAGAAATCAATTTTGCTTTGTGTGCAGAAGTTTTAACTCGCCATAAAAGCAAACAAAACTGACGGAAATAAACATGGTAATTACACAACTTTAGTGAGTAGAACAAGAAGCAGTAGATGTTTTTCTTTGTTATGCCAGTTAGTAAAAAGTGTGTAAAAAGGAGAGTTGCTTATAGATTAAAATTTACATTATCGGCGGGGATAATTGCTGAATCATGCCTGACGTAAGATCAAAATGGCAGCCATTCCTTTGTTTATTGCAGTGGTGAAACTAGAATTTTAATTTGAACAAAAACGTTTGTGTTCTACTTGAGTGTGTAACATTTGGAATGCTGATTAAATTTGAATCGAGGCATGTAGCAATATTTTGTACTCTGATTTTGCGTGGAATTCTTCAGGACTATTTTCAGTGGCGTAAACGGGAAAGATCACAAACAAGTTTAATACTGCTTCGCAAGGTTAGATTCAGTTAATTTAATCTAATTTTTCTATTGTTTTTAGCAATTAAAGACTACTATTTTGATTGCATAAGAAACAAATTAAATAAAAAAAATGTAGGATACATAGAATATTGATGGGATAAATCGAATACTAGGTCGGTGCCGAATAAAGCGAAGTTCATTTTGCTCGGCCCGTAAATCTGAACCACTCGCCAAGGCTCGCGGTTCAGATTTTCTAAGCCTCACAAAATTAAATTCCCTTTATTCGGCACAGACCTTGTATTCTCTATGTATTCGGTTATGACGTCGGTGTGGTGTTACGGACACGGTTATGAAGTCGTCGGTGTGGTGTGATGAATACGGCTATGACGTCGGTGTGGTGTTATGGACACGGTAATGACGTCGGTGTGATGTTATGAACACGGTTATGACGTCGTCGTCGTCGGTGTAGTGTTATTGACACGGTTATCACGTCGGTGTGGTGTTATGGACACGGTAATGACGTCAATGTCTTGATATGGATACGGTTATGACGTCGGTGTGGTGTTATGGACACGGTTATGACGTCGCTGTCTTGTTATGGACACGGTTATGACGTCGGTGTGGTATTATGGACACGGTTATGACGTCGGTGTGGTGTTATGGACAAGGTAATGGCTTTTTTGTGGTGTTCTGGACACGGTTATGACGTCGGTTCCTGTAATGGACACAGTTATGACGTCATCGTCAGTGTGGTGTTATGGACACGGTTATGACGTAGTAGTCATTTTATGGATACGGTTATGACGTCGGTTGCTGTTATTTATACGGTTATGCATTCGATGTGGTGCTATGGACACGGTTATGACGTCGGTGTGGTGTTATGGATACGGTTATGACGTCGGTGTGGTGTTATGGATACGGTTATGACGTCGGTGTGGTGTTATGGATACGGTTATGACGTCGGTGTGGTGTTATGGATNATTTTGCCCAGTTTTCTCAGAACACGCCACAACATTGCATGGGATGGCGTGATAATTATTATTTTTTGCAAGATACCCATTTCTAAATTGGTCTGGCATATTTTGCAGATTTTGCTAATTCAGTACTTGTTTATAGGCGATTGGTTGTTTAACAAATGAAATATCCATTCTATATTATCAAATTACACAAGGTGGCTCACTCACTATTGCAGCCATTTTTATCAAGTCCCGCAATGGCGAGTGAGATTACTTGTTTTGCTTTTTAAATAAAAATGAGTAAGGATTATTCATTTGTTAAAGAACCAAGCAACCGAGCACCTGTTGTGCATGTTTGATCACATCTGATTGTTTAATTTAACGGAAGTTCGATAAAGAATTGAAAATATTAACAGTTTCACAAGTGAATTGCCTAATAGAAGACGATGATGTTTTCCGCCTTGACTAGTTCTTCTTCAGCGACCCGGAGGGCCAATAGCAGGGAGTTGGATTATTACAACTACCACCTTGCCGTTCCTAACGCTGCGTTCTTGCAGAAATGCAATCACTAGCAAACACCAACACTAGCAAACATTTACAAGGTAATTTTATGAACTACAACGGTGACCTCCCCAATATTCGATTCTGTCATTTTCCCGGTGTGAATTGGTCACAATATACTTAATAGTTTCCTTATATGTTCCAATGTAAAAGCCACAACTTTGAGCGAAAAACAATACAACATTTTGCGCATAGAGACCGCCATAACCATACCTTTTCTTAACGGGCATTCTTAGCTGAATCGATTTACGCAATAAAAAAAAATATATGTCATGTTCAAACCAAAAAAGAATTTGTCTCGAATCAAAATCGACTGTTTTTGCACCTTCTTTTTTTTCGGCCGTTTTCTAGTTATGCTTACCATATACATATCTCCAACCGATAGAACCAGAACAACAGTCTAAAGTGTAAAACATGGCTTCGAGTAAAATATAATGATTTATTTAGAGAGTACAGCGGTTTCGGTCGTGGAACATATACTTTCCTTTCACCACGAATGAAAGAAATATTCCATCATTCATCGATGCTTTATTACAATAAAAAGATAAAAATACGCAAAAAAAGGGCTTAAAACTCATACTGTTTGCTTCACAACGTCATAAATGAGTATGGTTAAAATAAGGGTACAAATCTGTGCATCGAAATAGCTAAATGATCGTTTTGTAGATATTGTTCTTGGAAACATAACGATTTGTCTTTTATATAAATAATAATGGTAGAAACAAAGTGTCATAATAGGTGAATCGAAGTACTAGTAGCTAAATGATAGATTTGTAGATATTGTTCTTGGAAACATAACATTTTTTTTTAAGTTTCACTCAGTGAAATTTTAATCCTTGTACATTTCACTTATATCTAATATTCTATCACTTATACATGACCGATAATCAATATTCGCTAATTTATAGGAGTATTTAATTTCGCTAATTAATAGCAGTATTTAATATCACTAATTAATAGCAGTATTTAATATCGCTAATTAATAGATAGCAGTATTTAATATCGCTAATTAATAGCAGTATTTAATATTGCTAATTAATAGCAGTATTTAATATCGCTAATTAAAATGAGTAGTTAATACCGCTTATTAATAGTCGGTGAAGAGAACAGATACATGTATATGAAGAAATGGCGATAAACTCAAAGCTTTTGTTTTGTCTGATATATGCTTCAATCCCTTATGAGTCCGAGACAGAACTGGCAGATGGAAGAAGCCAGAACTAAGTCAGAAGTAAGTAGCCAGATGAAGATCAGCGTACTCGGGGCGGCCATATAAAGAGAATAACAGGTTACTGCCTGATCTTTTTGAAATATATCAGGCAAGGCTTAGAACAATATCACGGCAATGCTTGCCGAGCCGTTATTGTATTCGTGCCAAGCCTGATATATTACAAAAAGATCAGGCAGTAATATGATTGTCTGATTATCATACCCTTAGTGTAAGTCCCCATTTTAAAAGAAATAATGGAAAAAAAGAGATGTGTTTGTCAGAATCACAATTCCCCCTACTGCGCCGCTTTGATTATTTTTGTTAACCTTTGACATTGAAGGATGACCTTGACCTTGACCTTTCACCACTCAAAATGTGCAGCTCCATGAGATACACATGCATGCCAAATATCAAGTTGCTATGATCAATTTTGCAAAAGTTATGACCATTTTTCGAAACCTAAACGCAAGTGTGACGGAATTTCAGAAGGACAGACAGACAGACAGACGGACGGACGGAGAGACGGACAGTGCGATCACTATATGCCACCCTACCGGGGGCATAAACATCGCTATTTGACGTTCGACTTGTTAATAATGACGTCATGAGCACGCGGGCTTAATATTGGTAAAATATGTTTTTCGCTGACTATTTGCTTTATGTGTCTAAAATTTATTACATCTTGGTATCAAATTGTTTGTTTTGTTAAATCTGATTTTATTTTACTAAAAGCGATGACCGTTTAGTTCATTCCGAGTAAAATTACTTACATCCAAACATCGACTGATAAAACAACTTCCGGTTGAAAATAACGTCATCAGCATTTACACATTCAATTTTTAATATTTGGAAAATACGTTTTTTGCTCTTTGTGTTGCTTTCTGTGGATTAAATGTAATACATCTTGGTATCAAATTAATTGTTTTGATGAATCTGACTCATTTTTACAATAAAATATAACTTATCTATTAAGCCTTAGTAATATTACACATCGACTGATATAAGAACTTCCTGTTGAACATGATATACAAAAATATAGCATGCAGCATTATATCAGGCAGATGTCAATGCAGCGGTATGATAAAAGTTAGAATATGATCCTAGTTCTGGGAAAACGGGGCTTAATGCATCTGAGTAAAGTGTCGTCCCAGAATAGCCTGTGTTGTCCGTACAGGCTAATCGGGGGCGACACTTTCCGCTTTTATGGTATTTTCCGTTTAATGGCAGTCTCTTCTTAGCGACAAATCCAGTTAATGGCGTAAAATGGCTTCCCTGAATAGCCTGTTTGGATTACACAGGCTAATTTGGGACGATACTCTACGCACATGCATTCAATCCCGTTTTCCCAGAGCGGACCGCATATGTTAGAATAAGGTCTGTCCGCCGGTAACATGTCCAAACCTCTCAGAACAGAAATCCTAAATAAAACTGTTCAACCCATAAGAGACGAATGCGACTTTTACTTACTTGGTTAATGAAAGAGACGTTACGCATAAATATCGCTTGAAATAAATGAATTTCTTATCCGAGGCGACACGTCTCTGAGACGACCGGAAAGTAAGGCGACAGAGCCTCGACAGACTTATACATGATGCACTGAATTAAAATATCCCCAATTGTAAACCCGTCACAGATCGACGATGTTATATACACTCAAAGTTGTTATATTACATGTTCTATGATCAAATCATTCATCATTGTAATCTTGTCGGCTTATGAATCCGGTTGTTAAAATGATTATCGATATATCATAATATATGTCATATATCGGTGCACCGTAACCTTTGCGCGGACAAATACAGAAATGGTACACCTACTTTCTTATAATATATTTTACAAATTAACTTAAATAATGAGACATTTTATATATGTTACCTTTTACCTAAATGTTTACAGATTTATCATTTACTATAGTCTCACTAATGTATTATCCAATCAATAAGTAAAAGGCAATTTAAGCAAACAGCGTAGACCCTGATGAGACGCCGCATCATGCGGCGTCTCATCTGGGTCTACGCTGTTTGCCAAGAGGATTACTAATAAGTTATATTACTGAAGCATTAGCTAATAATTTATATACATGTATAACAAAAAACAAGCCACAGGGTAAAAGGAAGTATGCACGGCGCTAACAGAAATATCCACATCATATAAAGAATAAACCACCGTATATAAAGATGTATTCATGTATATATATATACACGAAGTGAAACTAAAGCTGCACAAAATGATAGCATGTGGCCCTTGATCTATTGCAGGGAACAAATTGCCAACAAGTGGGACACAAAACAAGTGTACTAGACTGGACGCACATTTACGCAACAAACACACAAAAGTGAATTAAACTGAGAGCATCGTTATGGAACGGTCAATGCAAAGCATTATGGGTCTAATCCTGTTTTAGGACCTCCAAACCTCATACATGGCCCAAAGTCATTCATAAAACACTTAAATGTACGTACAATTTATGTCATAGCATCACAATTAAAACTAAATAGCAATAAAATAATATATATTTCAATAAAAAAAACACACACACACATTTAATTACTTAATGGTTGGACGCAAACCAGAGCAACATAATTGTAACTTTTAAAGACACGATGAAATGAAACTAAAACAAGTATGAACGTCTGTTATCAAACAGTTTTAGAGGCATAGCTTCACATAATTAAATATTGAGATCATCGTCGTGCATTAAATTTACAGACGGTTTACAGTAAGGTTAGCTCACTTGGTAGAGCGCTTTACTACAAATCCGATTATCCTGAGTTTGATCCCCGGCCAGGTCACATAGCTGGGGTCATTGGTCATGAAATACTCTCTATGGCCATTTTCCCTCTACCTCGGATTCAAGTAGGATAGTTGTTAGTTAATATGTGTATGCTAAGAATGTGCACTTGGTACAGGTGAAACAGATAATTCAGGAAAATTTGAGTTTGTTTTTAAACTTACCTCCATGATAGGACGAATACAGTTGAAAATGGCAAAATGTCCAACCTAATAAACAAACAAAACAATATAAGGAATAGGCCGTAATAATGGTTGTGAAATGCCAATCTTCATATGTATGCACGGAATATAAGTATAAAGAAACTTAAACGGCATATTAATGTATATATTGGTAAATTAACGATTATAAAGCGAGTAGTCCTTTATATCAAGATACAACTATAAGACATAAGACATTGCTTGCGTTCCTTACATGCCTGTCAATCGCCTGTCAAGCTGTCAATCCACAACCATGAAGGGGTGTAACCCTGAGTTTAATTGCAGGATTAAAATAAGCTGATTGCGAATCGATTTAGGTTTGTGTGACTTTAGTGTCGGCTTTACGCCCCTGTATGGCCTTATCGCCCTGTAATACTACGAGCATAGAGACACGGGTTAAAAGATTTATTCATCTATCGTTTTCCCTTGGCTTTGTTTGGCGTTGTTCGTTACTTAAGACAACGCACATTGAATTATCAACACTGCGGCATTTTAGAAACAATATCTCCAAGGCTTGAAGCTACCTGGCGTGAACAAAATTTAAAAAAAGTATCTTTAATATTGGATGATAACGGCGTAATTCTATCGGTTGACTGTATACGTTTAATAACAATATCTGCAAGATAAAGAATATACAAGAGCCTCGCTATGTGAAAAAGGGGTTTAATGCATTTGCGTTAAGTGTCGTCCCAGATTAGCCTGTGCAGTCCACACAGGCTAATCCAGGACGACACTTTCTGCCTTTATGATATTTTTCGTTTAAAGAAAGTCTCTTCTTTGCAAAAATCAAGTTTAGGCGCAAAGTGTCGTCCCTGATTAGCCTGTGCAGACGACGCTTTACGCCCATGCATTAAACCCCCTTTTCACAGAGCGAGGCTCACAGCGAATAAACGGATATAATATGATACATACAGAGAAACCGTTTATGGCTTAATGGGTTGATCATCAGATAAGATGCACAATTTAACACCGTTTACATAAATTTAAATAGGGCAATAAATGTGGCTATGGAATAGTAAGGCCAGGTACATAGACCGATAAAATTGCGCAGCGTAATCGGCAGTAAACCGGACAATAGTACAAAGGAAGACAGAGCCAGTAATCCACAATGAAGTGTTTCCAATAGCAAGGTGGGGCGACACGTCTCTTTATCGAAAGATGATCCGTTTCCGTATTTAAATAACGAGTTTCGTTTCATAGCCTATAAGTGGCAGAAAATCCACTCGTTTTCATATCTACACCACGCCTGAGTTGCGGGAAATTGGAATATTTCTATTCACGATTTGCACGTGTTACAAAAATGACGCAACCCATTAATAAGTCTGTGAAATACTAAACAATTGTTTCATAAGCATTATTTTATAATCATTGCTACCACATGAACTTAAACTGGGCGAAATAGCATTAAAACGTCTGTTTTCAAATGGAACTTTTTCGATTTGTAGGAAATTCTAGCTAGGATAACAAACACGCCTTGCAGCTAACCATTAATAATGTGCCTGCAAAATGACCAACGTAGGAGTGATCATGACGTACCGTTTGCACCACAGTAAGCGGCTAACATTAATTAAATGGCATGACTGTATCTAGGGAGCAATTCTTGGCCCTCCCCTTTTACTGTTGTTTTTTTAATTGCGGGTTTAAGGTCGCTGTGGCGTAGTGGATATGGTGTCCGCCTAGCGACCGGGAGGTCACGGGTTCGATCCCCACTGTTGGAGCGTGATTTGGATCTCCCCCATAGACACGCTGTACTGGTTCTAGTCCCAGAAAAACGGACTCGAGAGCTTTTCAAATAAGCCTAAGGCTTTCGATTTAATAGAGCTGAACTTAATAGGGTTTAAACTAATTGCGGGTGTAATCCAAGTTTTAAATAGCGAAATACCTAAATAAAGTTCATAAACATGTATTTCAACGATAAAGCTTACAATAACTCTTCTAGTCTACAATAGTGACTATAAAAATACTTCTGGTTCAGATGACTATATTTATTAATTGATAAAAGGAGGCAACTTAATATAACTCGTATTAAAATTTATTTATAGTGTGAAATCTGCAAAATGTACGTATTTATGTATACATTGTTTTTATGTAAAACTTTAGTTTGGATATGTTTTTGACATAAACAAAATTCTAATCTGTAAAAATATAAGTGTTTATTTATTCATTGATATTACTTTATATCTTAAATGTGGATCTGTTTTTGACATACAGAACAATTGCTTACATATTCAATCAATTATTTAGACAAAGTAAAATATAGTACAATAAAGTTCCCATAGTTCTGTACAATACATGCGTTTAACAAAAAATATACATTTTCTTTTAAGTAAATATATACCTGATACCTGTATGAAAGACAAAAATACGCAAATATAAATCACATGTAACTTTAAGACAGACAAAAATACATATATAAATATAATGTATTATATAGCAAGATTTTATTTTAATAATAGACGAGATGGGTACAATTGTAAGCCCATTAAAATAGCTTCGTTAGTTTGTGATGAGTACAGTCTTTGATCGACTTATAAGTTCTTCGCTTAAATGTGTATATACTATGTTACGAAGAACTCGTGATTGTTTGAAACANACACACACACACACACACACACACACACACACACACACACACACACACACACACACACACACACACAAACACACACACATACACAAATTGTTGCTATTTCTGCTTAATTGCTTTCTATTATGGGAAATTAATGTTATTAGATTATCCATGTTTACATTATCTATTAGAATTGTGTGTTATTTGCATTGATGCATGCCTATAATTTAGCCATATCGCTCAAATTATCAACCCGAAATCAATTTATCGAGCTGTCTATAGTGGCTTAACCCTTTGCACACTAAAAAAATTGTCGTATGCTAAAATGTCGTCTGCTGAATTTCTAAAATAAGCATTTTCTTCGAATTTTTTTTTCTAAAAATACTATCAGAATAGCAAACAGTTTGGATTCTGATTAGACGCCACGTTCTGGGGCGTCTCATCTGGATCCAAACTGTTTGCAAAGGCCTTCACAATTGGGTCTCAGCACTGAAAGAGTTAACACTACTCGTTCAAAGGCGTACGTATTTCTATCGTAAGAGGCTGGTTGATCCGATAACTTCCATATATGGACAAAGTTCACGATATAGCTTGTGTGTCAAGAGTAGCGCACATTTATCAATGAATGTAACTTGACACGCTATTCGTTCCGGCGTTGTTTACGAAGACGCACGAGAACGAATTTTACGGTGACTCACTTCGTGAATAATCGGGCAATAACGGAATTAAACGAAAGCAATTGTTCAAGGTTTTGAGATACCGTGAAAAGCTGTCGCCAAGAAATATTTCATCATTTTACACGTGCGTGCGCTTATTGAAAGACGGATCGTCGTGAATCATTAGGCGAAAACTCATAGGGTGTGGAAGGAAATTTATTCACCTCCAATTCATTGTCGATTTTTTTCCCCCATTAATTATATGTTTTATACTAGTGATATGGGAGAATTCGAAGAATGCGACAATCTTACTAAAGCTTGCACGTGACTTATTAAGTAATCGTCGTGTAACTATCATAAAATAATCTTTATTTTCGGCTGCCCTTGAGGTAACTGGAAGTCAGTCACCTCCTTTATCATCCAGTCTAGACATTTGTGTTTAATTTTATTTCGTTTTATGTTGTTGTGATTTCCGTTTAAAATCATTTGTAAGGCGTACATCAATGGGTTATTTTTAAATCGTGATTACATCCAATGACTTTCGTTATTTAAACGATACATCTGTTACTTAGCGTTTGTTCGTCTTACGAAACATTTGGGCCGCGCTCTATGAAAAGAGGGTTTAATGTATGTGCGTCAAGTGTCGTCCCAGATAAGCCTGTGCATTTCGCACAGGCTTATCAGTAGCGACACTTTCCGCCTTAACTGGATTTTTGCTTAGAAGAGACTTTCTTTAAACGAAAATATCATAAAAGCGGAAAGTGTCGTCCCTAATAAGCCTGTGCGGACTTACGCAAATGCATTAAACCCCCTTTTCTCAGAGCGAGGCTCATATGTTTACAATAAAGATGTTTTGGGTGATACTAGAACTGCATTTTCTGTCAAATACGTAGATTAATTTATTTCCTTATTTGGTAATAAATACTTCAATGAAGAAAACGTCCACAACGTAATTTTGCGATAGTAAATCGCGTGAACAATAGTATCGTCGTCATTTTCAACAAGTGTTTGAATTGATGGTGATGTCCGATTGAAAGTGTTTTTTCCGGACCTCAAGTTATAAGGTCAACATCAAACCTTGGAGCACTTGACGCATTTGGACCAGCAATACCATCTTGATAACGTTTGAGTAAATGCATAAGTTTTAACGCGTGACTGTGGCCTTGTTTACTGAAATATCTGACATACCAAAACCATTGGCTGATGATGCGACTGAATTGAGATCAATCAGTTTTGACCAGCATCTCATTGACAAATGATGGCTTTGCACCCAAATAGGGATGCGATGTGTTAATGCATTTCTATACTTAGAACAGAAGAATACCAATCAATACAATTATTTGATTCACTTCTGTTGTTGTTATTTCTGACTGTGACCTTTAAAGTTTGCATATCTAGGAATGTGTAATTGCTTTGCACCGGCATAGGGATGCGATGTGTGTATGCACTTCTATACTTGGAACAGAGAGAACCATTCAATACAACTATTTTATTTACTTCTTTTTTATATTTCTGAATGCGAACCTTTAAGTTTAAATTATAAGAAGCGTAAGCACGTGTGCGATGCGGTTGATTACGATCGGATGAACGTTCACTTATCGTGCATAAATGCGCGGAAATGTTTGTGAAAACGCATTTTTAGGTTTGGTTTGGGAATTTTTTTGTTATAATTATTACAAAAACACACCCGTATAAATTGGTATTTCCATTCAAAAAAAGCGGAGTAAAGTGCGAAGAATTGACAAAGATCGATTGAAAATTTGTATCCGGAAATTAAAAAAAACGTAATTAATGAACGATTCAAATTGATGTTATTTATATGAACGGCTGAAAAAGCATCGCTAATTAAAATGTGGCTCAATATCCTACTTTTTTCAGGGATTGAAGGTTATAACGAAAACGCCTTCAGAGTTAGCCAATAATTGGTTATTAAAATGATTCACATGTGATGTTCACATCTGGTTTTTACATTTTACATTCAGTTTCATTCATAAAAATGATTTGACATTTCATTGCCCGTCCCAAAACATTATTTGTAAATATAAATCCGACTCTCCTCAATTGCAATATTAATTGGAGAGGAAGTCGCAATATTACGCGATATTCAATTTTATATAAGAAGTTCTCGGTTTGTTGCGGTATGTATAGGGGCAATATACTGATCAGAATAAAAAAAATAACCACAACGGATGTAGGTATCGGAAGATACAAATGTCACATTTGCGCTTTTTTTTTATTATTATTATAATAGCTAACTGGTTTTAGTTATAGTATGTAGCATTAATTTAATAGTTCTCAGTCATTATTGTAGATTTTATTCCACCCTGTTCATTGTTGGTAACTGCCGTCTGTTGGTAAATGCCTTGCGGAACGACATTAATATTTTCTCAATGCAAAGCAAAAAGCATAGTTTTTGTTTTTCTGTATCGCTATTAGAACGAGTGCGTTAAAGTTAAAGATGGGCAAATGGGCAATTAACCGTGTGGACGCATTCGTATATGGAACGTTTTTACCATGCATTGCAAAAAAATAAGTGATTAAATATTTTTATTATAAACCATTGTCATCCATTTACGTTGTCGTTTAATGATATCAGTTTAACATTCCACAGTAATAACCATTATCAGGATGTGCCATATTTAATATACACCTGGTTATTTATAGACAAGGAACGTTTAAAATAATAAAACATGCTCATGTATTCAATACAAGATTTACGATGGGTATTTGTTAAAGTTATTGTTTCCATGAAATGTGGCCTATCTTATTCTCAAACGTTAATTTTAGGTGTATTTCTTCCGTCATATCAGGCAATTGGAGCGTTTTACGCAATCAGAATGTACTGTTGAAAACCGAAAAGCACATACTGGTACATACAGGTTGACGGATACTTGTTAACGTCAACTTTTCGGTTACACTTTTAAGAATGACCAAACAAAATTCCAATTGGATATCAAAAGTAGATTTGTAACCTTGAATTACATTTGGACTGTTAAGATATTGTGCTTATTCATATAAGGGACAAAAATACTACACATCGATCATTGAATGACGTAGTGAGTGGTCACTGCTTATTAAACACCAACAGCAGGCGTTCCCAAACACCCAATTAAAATTGAATTCACGTCTGATCGTATTTAACACAGTCCTGTCCAGGAAAATATAGTATACGTATTTCTCCTAAAGAATTTCAAGTTAAATGGTCAAACAAGATCGTGAAATCTTACATTTAATAGATACGTATAAACTAAGATTTCTCTCATCCAAGCCAAAAATGAATTTAACAAAAAACGTTACAAGTTTTTGAATTAGCATTATATATTAAACAACAACACCTAGTTGTCTAAAATATAACTCAGAGTATTTACAGCAAAAAGTTCAACCTTAACTACGCAGCATTAGTTTCCATCTGTGTTTAACTTATTAATCGCATTCATGACGTTGTTTCGCTTGGCAAAGGTTGTCGGGAGTTGAATCTTCGATCTATTGGCTGATCTTTAAAACTAGGAATTTAATCGGGTGGCCATGACCTAGTTTTTTGACACGGGGATTGTTATTAGACAATACTATTTAAGCAGTATAAAACTACCGAGGTATCAATGCCATAACGAACTTTTTGTTGGTAAATAAGTATCGATATTCATGTATTGACATATATAAATGGAACAAATGATTAAGGATTGCTTCGACTATCGCACTCAGAAAATGCACAATAAAATATTACACATGCCCATTCCAGATGTTTGTTTGGTTTTATTTGGTTTTTGCTTTGTTTAAGGATCAATTGTATTACACTTGTGTTTTTTGCATTTGGCTAAAAAGCAATTGTATGCTTAAGAGCTAATGAATGCTGTTGTTGTTATTGGTATTGTTGTTGTTGTATAGCAATTGTAAATTAATTTCTGAAAGGCTATTTTTGTGTTCAGACTGTCTCTGCGGTAAGCCGCTAGAATGCAATCGAACCAGTGCTTGTTTGACTGGTATTGCAACTCTTAAACTAAAGTCCACTCCAAGCCCCCTTTTGTATTTAGGTGAGATTCATAAATTGTTGCATTTTATTAACCAGTTTGCAATGCAAAACGATATATCCCATATACAATTACTGAATCGACTACTAAGAATGGTTAAGATGCTGAATCCGTTTGCTGTAATGACACTAATATCACTAACACACTTACGTTTACTCACAAATAACGCTGATATAATTCATGTTATATCGTCGCACACTTATTGCTCAAGTTGCGCGTTGCTTTTCGTACATGCAACGTATCTCGTATAACTATTTCTTTAAACCACCAGCTACTTATAATGTAAGGTTTGCTCATATTGTCATGTTATGTATTAACTGAGCTTAAAATAAATGAACTTCAAACTACAATGTAATGCAATACAATGCTGCCTATTGTTCACACGTAAGTCTGTCGTTCATTTTTGTTCCCTCATGGTCGTTTCATGGTCGCGAATTTAAAGCTGTGAACCGCTACAGTGTATTAAGACTGAACTTGTTATGTGCCTTTGATAGTTTAATCGCTGAGTTTATACCACAATCTGCCGTTAAACTGATTGATCAAAGTGATTGTTCTATCAAGTATCCGTTTCACACAACCATTAACCCTTTGCATGCTGGGAAATTTGTCGTCTGCTAAAATGTCGTCTGCTGAATTTGTAAAATTAGCATTTTCTTCGCTTTTTTTCAAAGAATACTATCAGAATAGCAAACAGTTTGGATCCTGATGAGATCTGTGGCGTCTCAAACTGTTTGCAAAGGCCTTCAAAATTTGGTTCCACCAGTGAAAGAGTTAAAGGCAATTAAAAATTAAACGTGCAGGATCTATAACATTGAAATTTCCTTTCAGCTCCCGTATATGTATATGAAAGGCTGAGATTATTATTTTTAACAAAAATGAAGGCTAATTGATTGGTTTAGATTTAATAAAGATGTATGAAACATGAACATAATGTGCGTTTAAAGACACTGCACACGGAAACACTTTGTCCCACTGGGACGCCTTGCGCTGGGTTGTAAATACGGCTTATTCAAATAGATTTTTTTTTATCATGAACCGATGTATTAAACGTACACATGTTCATAACCACAATTAGATATGATAGCATTATACATTTAACATGCGCACACCTTTAATAGATGTTAGCAAACTGTCAACCAGTTCAGGATTAGCTGATATAGTAGACATTACATTTATTTTCGTTGCATTTTTTTATTATTCTTGGAAAAATGCAAAGAAACCATAGTTTTGCAACACTCGGCAACCAGTATGTGACTGGTACGGTGTTATTGTTGCGAAATGAGACAATTCTAGGAATGCATGATAATCCTTATCACGTTCTGTTTGGCACATAACATTGGATAGAATGGAACAGCATTGTTCATTTTGCGTCATGAATCGTGATAACTCAAGAAAAAACGGGTTTTAAATCCGCATAGTATGTACGTTTGTACATAACGATACGGATTAATTTCTTAGTTTCAATTCAGATCGTGACTTTATATGATGTCGCAATAGCGGTATGCAATATGTAATGTTCGTGTACAACTATAAAGCCATTAATGTGAATTCGTTGTCGTGAAATTCAATTACTATTCGTGAAACATGCTGTTTAATTGTTAATAATATCAATTCAAACTCTGCCAAGCACATTATTATGAAAATGTGTATGCATTCTCTTAAAGAAAGATCGAACAGAAATTGTTGACATTACATTAATTAGGAAAAAAAATACTTGGAAAATGAGACAACATATTTACTCCTTCGTGCTACTGATTACGAGTGCAAATCAATAAAAGACATTTTTATGGAAAACCATCTATTATGTACTTGATCATTATTGTAAAATTTATTGTTACAATTATACATGATTATAATAACTTCAATTGTTGTAAAATACTTAATACATGTATAGTACGTGGGTTCTCTTAAGTCAGACAATTCGGCTGCTGGATCTGTGTTGATGTAAATAAACATTTGCATTTAAGCTTTAAAACCACGAATGAAAAGTGTCCGCCTTACAATCAATCTACGCAACATTTCTGATTTGGACAAACAGTCACATTTATTTATAAATGTTCACGTATTTGATAAATAATCTCCGCTGTATTTAGAATTCGCATGGTGATGTTTTCTGTAATAAAATGTAAATCTCGTACGTCATCATGATTTAATTAAAATTCTAAGACAATATATACACATTGACTGGTCATTTGTTACAAGTCTGAACTACTCATGACATAAGAGTTATAAATCACTTTACTTTTATGACGCTGCGGTATAGAACGGTTTACTTCCTGTGGTAAATTGTTTACATTCCGTATATGTAATTGAAATCTCTCTTTGAGTTCACGAATTAGCATGCGACCCCCAAGCGCGTTGCGTATCTGTTCCCGCCATTCATGTTTAAACTACACCAACCACATCCGCACTGAGTTTATGACCATAAATAAACATAGTGACGTCATTGGTTAATCGCCCGTGTCAGCAGGAATCTTGACGGGGGATCACTTTCGTTTAATCGAATGTTCAAAGACATGGCATATTTATAAAAATACCCCTTCTAGTTCTTTAAACCAATTGATTGTTTAAATTTACACTGAACACTCACTGGACAGGTGAGTATAATACACTTAAAATATGCATTAATGAGTCAATATGTATCATAAATGATAAACTTTAAGTATATTATACTCACCTGTTCAGTGAGGGTTCAATGTAAATTGAAACAAAAAATTGACGAAATATACGATAATTATTGAATTGTCAAACATATTTGAACCATACTTAGTACAATCTTGATATAAAGACTAGTCAAGTGTTTATATGTTACTTGTTGTCTTTGTTTTTCGACATTCTTGAAGAAGTGTCATTTATAGTGTGTTTTGTCTTTAAGTGTTGTCTTGAAATACTTTGCGTGAACGTGTATAGTAATTTTCCTATTTATATTTTGTGTGTGTTTGTTTCTATGCATTGATTATTATGAAATTGTGATTTTATGACCGGGAGTGTTAACGACGTTATACTAGTACATATACGACGTTAATGTAGATTGGTTACCTCCCCTTAATTATCGTTACTCTCTATATAGGGATCGGTACAGGCTAATCTAAATGGTCCAAATTTGGACCGTTTTTTCAGGGGAAGTAACCGCGTACTATTTCCGGTTTATTTTCCCGAACTTTTTGACAGCTGACAGCTAAGAATAAAAGCTCATTCTAGTCAAATAAGATTCATAATACATACGCAAAATGAATACTACATGATACATAATATCCTCGCGTTACTGAAAAGTGGAAATTCACAAATATTAGTTATCAACGGAATGATTGAGAGATTACAAAAAATAATCAGGGAAACGCCGCGCGCTAACCATAACATTGTAACGTCACGTCGATACATTAGCCTGTACCTGTTGTATATTTAAGTCAACGGTTATATTCAACGGGGAACCAGTTAAACGTTAATGTACGCGAAAGTTTATTATAACGTTGGCGAAAGTTTATTATAACGTTGGTGCCAAATACTTTAACGCTGACGTCATTTATTGTAATTGTCGACTTAGGAAAATATAAGTTAAGTTTGAAATTGTTTTTAAGAGCGCCTTAGCGAGTATTGAAGGATATATGTTGAGACTCGTCAACAAATAAATGTAAAGACGCATATCTCGTTTTACTAATTGAAAGGCGGAACTCTTAATATACAGTATTGAAGAAATCCGGGTGCGATACCCTAGCTCTTTGCAAATAGATTCCTTGGTTCTTTTACGTGCTCAGTGTATAGCAACGATACACCCGAGAATTACCTGGGTTTTATACCAGTACATCTCTAGTTGGGTGGGAAACACTTGAAGTATTTCTCACATTCCCAGTGCCCCGGCAAGGATTGGACCCCACGATATGGAATGGTAGACCAGAGTGTTACCACTCGACTACCGCACCATGTGTTCTGCTGGTACACGTTTTTAGAAATGTGACCCCTGCATGAGTTCAGCGGTAATAGGGCGCTTGAGAGTAGAGATATGCATTTTCTTGAGGAATGCGAAATATACATTTGCTTTTCTTTTATAGGTCTTGTGCAATATGACATGTTTATACATGTGTATTTGTATACGGGTATTGTCTTATATAATCCGAATCTGCATTTGGTATCCGGCTATAATTAATTAATTATGTCTATGTTCAATGTGTACAATATGTGATCGGATATAGGTCGAGTGCAATGTGAGATGTATGCATTTGCAATACGGGTATAGATCTATTGAAATTTTGCCGCACATTCTTTACAAAACAATGTTTCTCGAAACAAAACACGTCGTAAAACGAGATCGGAACACAGATGAAGTGTAAGTAGCCTTTATTGCCATTACAGACATATGACACATGCAGAAGCAGCCGATGTTCAGCTGGCAACTTGGCATTTCTGTGCGAACAGGAAACGTTTGTTGTTGCCTTGCAGGTGTTGTGAATCTCTGAGAATGTCATTTTGGACTAAACTGTAAAGCTCATTGAGTCTGATAAATTTACGACGAAGAAAACGCACGAATTATGATGCGTCTGTGTTCGCATTTTTAATAAGTATCGTCGCGTTCGAAAGAACTTGATATGCAATACATTTACTCTTAAGGGATGTTCCTGCAGGGGTTTCCCTCATCGTACCACCGTACCACCGTGCGGGTTGCACGCGGCAACTATATCAATATCTACAAATATTTACGACCCCCAAAACTTGCATCCGACCAGATTTGCACCCTTTGTAATAAACGTCAGTGGTCAACCACTTCAGCCAACCCTCCGGAGCCGGGTAGCGTTTCACAATTTCCCACTTCCGGTTTCCGCCTCACAGTCTGGCCGATAAGGAAGCCCCCCGCTTGAACATAATCCGCGCATAAACTAACTGTTTGACTTAACTAGCATGTCGTTAACTATTAATTTTACCTACAGACGACAAAACAAAACAGAGCGGTTTAACAATACCACTAGGTAGGGACACCGCAGAGGTGGCGACTGTTGCATTTTCGCGGGAGGCGCCATATTTCACACACGAATATATATTTGCTACTAGCACGCATTGGTAAACAAAGCGATCGTATTGCTATTGAATTGTCGCATTCGTAGCGCGGTTGTAATTGTAACGTCATCTAAATTGAAATTGTTACTTCATTTCAAAGCAAGCGGTGCCGCCCTTAAATGGCGATTTATCAAATATTTAATCTGCATTTCAAAGCGTTGTCTTTCATTGTGGCTACTCTGGCACAACTAACCTGCATAAACAAATATTAATTGAACCTAAATGATCTAACAGTCTTTATATGGACCATAATGGCCGGTAATTGGTTGTATAATGTTATTTTTGCGAAGCTATCTGTAACTTTCGCGCTATATTCCGCGCGGATGTGGGGGCTTTTATGAATTTACTGAAATATAACTCATTATTTCGTTCGTAACATGACCCTTATGTTGCTGGAGCCAGTATACAACGGAAGCTCATTCACGTTGTGCAAGATTGCTTTTCTGGCTGGAAGTTTAGATAATTTAGAAACTAATAAATGAACTACTACTTCTACTACTGATGCTGCTGATGCAGTACTACTTCACTTATCTAGATATCACACATAAGTGGGTGTTCTTTCGCACAAGCATAAAAATTACAAACGACTTAACAGCATGCATCTGTCATAATAAAAAATTAGGAAACACCTAAAAAAAATGTAGCCTTCGGCTTTTAGTATAGCTAATGGGTAACCATTTTACGCATTGTATCAAACACATCGAGTTAACGCAGTTGTGCAAGCAACGCCGAATGCTTCAAACAATTTAAGATTTATATCCGTCTATTTTTATACTATACTAGCTACACTTTATTTTTTGCGATTTGTTTTTCTTCATAAATCCTTAATTTTTCTTGACATGAGCTTTTAATTGTTAATTTTGTGTGATGTTAACATTTCTGACGAACCCTAAATGTAGGTATGTCTACTTATGAGGTCACTGGAGCCTGACCATGCATCCCATTTGTTCGCGTTAATTAAAAAGTAATTGCTTGGATGTAAGCGTCAACGTAGGAAAGAACGTAAACACTCGGGAACTGTGGTAAAATGGATCGGAGTTGTTATTATTTACGAACGTGTTTACATGATTAGTGGTGTTGCATAACTATGACAGTTAATTACGACAGATGGACATTCACACACGCGTTAACGTTGCAAAATCTGCCGTTGTTCATGTTAATTTTAATTAGTTATTACATATCATGTACGTAAGCATTTGCCGCCTACGTTAGGATTTCTACGTCTTACATCGGATTGCATTGAAATTAATTAACTGTGAATATATATGGACAATTTTACCCAATCCGAACAGTTTATTTGCTTATCGCAAATACAGTATTTAAAGAAGTGCACAACCTTTTTGCTCAACGTATGTACTTCCGTTTGCGGCTTTAAGCTAAGTATATTCGTATTGAAGACTCAAAGTTAAAATAAGATTGATATTTGTTAACGGATTAGACATTTTTTAGATCACCCAAATTAGTAATGGTTTGTCAATGTCCAATATGATGATTCTCTTACACATGTTGATTAACACGTTTAAACGCTTCTTCTAATTTAGTGATTAGTTTGCATTCGTGGACTTCATATTTAAAATACATCATAATGATTGCATTTACTGTTTATTGAAATGACAGTTTCAAATTTAAGTAGTTCCGGTTCGATACCCGGCACGGCCAAATAACTTGTTTGGTGATGGGTCATCAACTTATTGGTACGGACATTCTTGCCCTACCTCTGATTCAAGAAGGTCAGTTGTAGGTAACTGGCATTAATATGTCCATTTAGTACAGGTAAAAACATCTGATCCTTTAAAATGTATGTTGATAGACCGTTGTTATATAACTGAAAACTGTTAAAACGGCGAGAAGTCCAATTAACAATTAAAATCAGTGTCGTTGATGTTGTTTGTCTATTTCCTCGTGCATTATGTGCAATGGCGTGATTGTTTTATTGACTGATTGGTGTATTGTACGTTTCTAATGTCATAAGATGAAACAAATCGGGCGTTTCTCTTTAAATGTATATTTAATTGATTACACTTAATCATTTGCAGCACGTGTTTTAAACGGACTGTGTCTCTGAAAAACAATAAATAGTGATCATGTCTTTCGAGATTTATGACAAGTCTCTTCCTCATGTTATGTTGAAGTGTATTCCGAAGATTGGGCCGACCCAACGAAGGGTTTATCTTCGGGTGAAGAGGTAGGGAGGTCCCCCGCGAGGCGAGGGGAACCCGTTTAGCAGACGATACGTTTATAATATAGAAATATCGTGCACATTATCCTGCAAAATGATATACGATTGTAACATGATCTACTAAAACGTGTCATACGTGTTATCATAACAAAAACGAAGTTTATTAGGGCTATTTTGCATAGCATTTTCAACGTAAACCATTAACCATAAAACATGTCCTTATATATTGATCCTGAAAAAGCCTGCTTATTAATATTGCGAAGGAAAATAATAATTTTAACATCTTTATCGTTATGTTTCTTTAATAAGAAACCATATGCATGACATTGTATGAAAATAGCATTTATTTGAACATGGACCTATACACGCAGTTCCTTATTTATATAAAGATTGTTTTGTTCATTTTCGTTAGCCCTGAATAAGAGATGTTGAAAATCTATATATTTTCCTCTTCTTGGCTAGTACTAAATACCCCTATACAATATCATCACAATATATTAAACGAAAAATGTAAAACGTCTAGAGCGACGGAAGTACAAACAATAAATAAGTATTGTCTTACGATAATATAATTTTAACACGTTTTTTAACACTCGTGCGTTATCGTTAGTATTTATTTCCTTGTTTGTTTTGTATTGACTTTGACTAATGGTAAAAAGGCGTGTGCCAATATTCCAATAAAAAACTAAAACCCTTAAAAATTGTTAATATCGCTAAAATAACCGCTGTATCTGCCTATTTGATGACTCTTTATCAGTCATACCATATGGATGTGTGTAACATGTGCATCAGAAAACCACAAAATCGTTATGAAGTAGTGGAATGTCTTTTACTCATACATGGACTTTTTAAGCTAGATTGTAACAATAGCAATAACAACATTTCCTCATAGTGAATCACTTAGACCATTCACGTTAAAAAAAGTTCAGGCTTTTCGTCAATAACAACTGTCATTAAATGAGTTCACAAGTCCTCAGTAATGCCCAAGTCATAGCAGAAGCGTGAACCCGTGTCCTCTGCTATTCTGTAAGTGTACCCCAACCCCACCCCCAACGACCAACCTAACCACCTGGTATGACTTGCCCCACTGGCTGCTTTGTGATTTAAGCCATGATTAACCGTCCTGAGTTTCTTAAGGTCAACATCCACGCATGCGTAACAAATTATAGCAGTTGTAACAGTCGTTCAAGAAACACTGACATACAAATGATGACTTTGCTAATTCCTCGTGAGTAACACTGTCCTCGACAGTAGTGAGCGAAGTAAACAATATACAGATTTAATCATGTTTAATGCCACTTTCGAAGCTAGATAACATACCTTTACCCCGCCAGTTATTCAATATTTCTATTCATTTGACGTGACCAGTGGGGCGTGTTTACTACTGTATACTACCCCACTCGTTGAATCATCGGCAAACCTCGGTAATCTCCGTGACTGTTCACAGATGTTCGTTTAATCTGGTTTGTGGGCAACTACCGGCGAGTATCGCGTTAACTCGTGGAATGTCAGCAATCGCGTGACTCTGTTTACAGAATTCAATTAAGCATGTATTGCACAATAAGTTCAGGTAGTAAACGAGTTCATCCGATCAATAGAGTCAATTTGACAGTTTTATCATGCCTAATTCGAAAAGTGCCCCCACGTGTTTTGTTATAAGTCCATGTGTAGTGTAAGTCACCTGCTGATGAACAAATATTGGGCTCTTCGTTATTTATGAATGAGAGCGGCTATCCCATCTGGATCAAAAATATTCTGTATGTGACCACCGTGAGCCTCATTTTGTGAATGGGTTCTTTTATTGCTGATAGCACTCGGCTTGGGGTCCAGTTTATGATTAGCATTTTCTTCAATAGAAAACTATGCATTGACTTGCATTGAGTATATTACACCTGTGAGATAGGCTTTAACGTCCAGAATTTCTTTAACTTGTTTAACTTTCCAATACCGACTGCTTTTTATGTTTGTTTCTGTTGTGTTATGCTTTTCGCACAATTGGTTGCTGTTCATGTTGGTATGACCTTGCAGTTTTTTAACATTCAGCAACACCAATTAAATTGATGTAGCAAAGGGGAGAGAAACAAACAATCAAAAATGCATGAAAAATAATTTTAAATATGCAGTTTAGAAACAATAATCGAATGATGAAATAAGGTGAGTATATTGCACATGTGACACATAGGCTTTAACGTCCAATATTGATTTAACTTGTTTAACTTTCCAATACCGACTGCTTTTTATGTTCATTTATGTTATGCTATGATTTGCCTACAGTTGGTGTTTCTTCATGTTGGTATGACGGTGCAGTTTTGAAACAATAATCGGATGATGAAAGAAGTTAACTTTGATGATGCAGCGTGAGCATTTCATAATACGGACATTGTATTCTTGAATTGCTCATTATGTTTCAAAGCGGCCTACGTGAAAATTGATCAGCCGCTAAACTAGACATCTTTGCTTTAAAGAAACTCGTTCACATTTTGTCAAAATGACAAGTGAGAAAATGTCATAGATTACAAAAATACTGTATGTGTTATATTCAAACAAGAAAATAACACTTCTGACTAAGAAACATGTTTTATACATAGGCTATATGATCGTTTATTGATAATCATCAATCGAAATTGTAAAAATTATAAAACATGTGTAACGCTTGTCATCGATAATTTAGCAAAAACGTGTATTAACGATATAAGGATTTAACTACGTTACAAGATCAAACGCCTGCGTGGTGCAGTGGTAGCGAGTTAGCTTTTAATTCTAGAGGTCCCGCGTTCAATAACCAGCGTGTTAAACATAACATCGCTGCTATTTATTTAACGCGCTATCTTATACAAAAAGTGTCTTACGCTTTGTATAATGATACTTGTTGCAAGCATATCATCAAAGTGTGAACATGGTGAGTGTATCCGGATCCGAGGTCTAGTGGTAACACACTGGCGCCAAAAATCGGGTATCGCAGGTTCAATGCCCCACTCAAACCTAACTTACTAACTCGTCTTTCGCATGAGGCGTTAAACCGAGGTGCAGTGTAATATGTGCTTGACAACGGACTCTAAAAGAAGCAGGGTCCTCTCCAGTACGGGGCGTCTCCTGTAACTCGCACTTCCCCGTGAGCCAACTAGTTTACAAGTCTGATATGGCCAATTGCCATATGGGATATTCCCGTTACTCTCAATAAAAATCCGCCAAGTGTGAAAATTATATTTAAACTAAAGTTAATATTTATGACGTCGGTATAACTTAATGTGAGAAGAAGATTTGGCACCCATGTATATTTTTAACAAAACTAATAAATTGTTGTCGTTAATAGATTTTCGAACATATTACATTTGTTTTTATTCATTTGTTCTCTAATCTTTTCAGCGATTATTGGGGTACTGTACTGTGTAAGCAATTTTTTTGCACGTGTATTAAATGCTCTACAAAGCAATTGGTTCATGTCAATAATATGTGTATGTCTAATGAGTTGCATTTTAGTTTAAATTCCATATAATTGATTGTTTAACAATCTGTGAAATCCTTGGATTATTTGCCTTAATGGTTTTCTTATTTTTTTTTCCCCATTGAGCTCATGTAATACGTGATGCGTCAAAGTGTTGTATTCAATAAAATTAATAAACGCTTAATACTTTAAACGCAAACGTAAACGTTACATGATATCAAAACTTGTGTCACTATGTTCATCGTTCACGAACTACACGTGTCAATCAAATATCGAACATAGAACGTCTTGAAAAATCAAACAGCAGACGTCAGTTGATAGTGGTCGAGAAGTATTTATGATCATAACGTTTTTCGAAACCACAACTATTCGGCTTACTGTCTCCAAGACAGTTAATTAATTAATATTATTTGACGTACTTTCATTCGATTCTTTAATATAAACAAGACTACATTAATATGAAACTTTAATGTTATTTTATAATCTTCCTGTGTTAGAAACCACAAACATGTTCATTTAAGCACATTTGTGATCATGTGTGACTAATAAAACTATAAATGACATCGAATGACGGATCATTAAGTTTTATTATTATATAACATACTTTCTGAATATATTGAACATGCTTTAAACAATCCACACACACACTTTTCTAAAAACTAAAGCAAACCCGTACAAAAATCAAAATCTAGAGTGACATTGTAAACGTTCACTTATCACTACCCGCCTGTCCTTATTGTAAATCATACGTGTAATCTAAAAATAATATTTCTTGGTGACTATTTTTTTTTATTTGTTTTTTTAAACCCATATTTTACTGAATTTGTAACAACGTTTAAGGTCTCATGAAATTATCAAAGTTACAACATCCGTTTGTTCGCTAAGGCGACCAAAGGCACCACTCAGACACTTTGTCGTCTTCATTTAGATCATATTGATACCCTTGTGTCTTTCCTAAAACAATTTGCCTAATGTTCGCTAATTGCAGATCAACTTTTCGTCATCAGCGGTATTATGCTAATTTGCAGATAACGTGACCCAAGTTTTAACAGTTATTGTTTCATTGTCAGGCTCTACAACTGAAGAAGTTTCAAGTCTCGACGGCCTTGCATCACGCGTATCGAGTTTCCGAGATCTCGTCGATTATTTCTTTTGACCAAAATTTCTCATATTGCCATGCAAAGGGATAGTTTCAGCCCATTGTGCTCGGTGTTGATCACCGTGCTGTGAACGATACAATATCAGTGGCAATAATATATCGGCAGCGGAGCGTGTAAAGTCATCATATTGAATGGTTTGAGTCAAGGCGAGATTACTGGTTTATTAAACCCGTGGTCATATAACACTTTCATTGTTGCTTCAAACTAGTGAGTCAGGTATGTTTCTCGATGGAAGAAACCTAAAACTCATAAGTGAAAACATATAAATAATGGCGGAGATTAGTGGGAAAAGAGTGAACGGCTACGGGAACAATGAGCATTTGTTGTTGCGAGTCGGCCGTTTGGTGATTTACAGATTTCATAAAAGGGAAAATATGAATTGAAACAATACAAAGGAAGTCGATATTGGAAAAGTTGATGTTTATCTCAACCTTTCACGCATTTTAAATCATTATCAACAGATTTATCAATCACGCATTGCTCATTACGCGGTAATGGTCTACCTCTTCCAAATTACCGATTTCAAATGCGTTGAATGAGAAATTTGTCGTCTGCAAAAATGTTGTCTGCTGAATTTCTTAAATTAGCCTTTTCTTCGATTTTTTTTTTCAAAGAATACTATCAGAATAGCAAACAGTTTGGATCCTGATGATGCCGTTTTGTGGCGTCTCATCTTGATCCAAACTGTTTGCAAATGCCTTCAAAATTCGGTTCCAGCACTGAAAGAGTTAAAGATGTTATTGTGTAGCTGTGAAAGCTGTTGAAAAATTTATCTCCTAAAAGTTGTTTTTTTACCGATTTCAAGCCCCGCAAACAGGGATGATGCATTATATTTATTACACAGATCTAAAATGGACATTTTTATTGTTTGCTATTTATTCAAATGTTAATTTTATTTATTAATTATAAATACATTATTAATGAATTAATAATGCAGCAACCTGTAAGACCTTTATTTGATATAATTTATTATCTGAACAAGCATAATCTAACCATTTCAGTGATACTTTTGGCATTGATAGGCGCAATTAAAGCGTCAGATTTTGTAAAATTGTTATTACTGAATTGACATTGATTTGAATATTGGAATTGCTTAAAAAACTATGAAATGATATTGCAGCGACTTAAAATTAACATTCATAATCAAGCTATTTAAGTTTGCCCTTTAAAACCATCATTGCGGCTTCTTCATTGAAATGCATTGCGATGCTCGAAATATTTAATCATATGATGCTATGTATCTAAAGCTACTTGTTTTAGTTCAGCTAAAATATGTTGCTCTGGTTTGCATCCTATCATACACAGAGTATTTAACCGCAATTTAATGTAAATGTATTCTTTGTTATAGCTTTTTAATTAATGATCATACGATGTTAATTTTTATATGCGCTTAAATATTTTCTGAATTATAATTTACCAAGTTTGAGGTTTGAAGCTCATTAAAACCGTTTTAAAACGAACCCTAATGTTTTGCATTGACCCTCGTTCAAGAACGGCGATCCCAAGGTCATTAATTTCTTTGGGTTTGTTGCGTATTTATGTGTCATGTCTTCTACATGAGTGTTCATTTTTACTGTTTGGCAATTGGTACCATGCCATTAATTAAGGACCATTAAATTTCACTTTGTGTGTTTTTTATTTCCACTCTCTAACTCGAGAATCCATAAAAATTGTACCTTGGTTTAAATTTAGCTTATAGCATGACCTTGCTTTAGGGATTGAAGATGTGATGGATTGGTTCAAAATCACATTTTTTAAAGGCTTGATCGCAGAATGTAATATGGTCGTTTGGCAATAAATGGTTAGTTAGTTAAGGATGATTACATGCATTTCATTGGGTGACAGATCTAGAATATTTGTTTTTTAAGCTTGAGACGTATACAACTTTTGTAATATTACTTACAAAGTTGGCTGATCTGTTATTGCAAACAGGCTGAAAACATGCACGGATAAACTTATATAGATCAGGTTTTATCAAAGGTCGATACATAGGTGAAAACACATAGGCTTACACTTGATATATTGAACTAAAGAGGAAGATATTCCAGGTTTGTTGCTTTAAATTGAATTTGAAAAGGCTTTTGTTTCTCGGTCGTGTTGATTTGTTGATGATATTCTTTCCTTAATTTTGGTTTTAATATCAAACGTTAGTTTCAAGTATTTTACAAAGATGCAAATTTATATTAATCCTTCTCCATTCATTAAGATGTTGTAACGGAGAAAAAGTTCATATGTCGTTTATACTAGCAACGGAGTATGGATTTTTCTTATGCCAACCGTAGCTTAAACTGATAAAAGTCGTGCAGTATGTTATGTCGTTCTTCAGTGTATTTGTTTAAGAAAATACTATTTTTCGTTATTGTTCTTTCAAAAACAACGCTATTGGGCAGAAACTGATTGTGTCTTTAGAATTTATTTTACTAAAAACAGTTATTTTTAATCATTTTGAGCAAGACATTTTAAGTTGAAATCGACAAATAAGGGCGATTTATATATCAAACAGTTTGTAATGTACATTTAGACGTCATGTGACATGTGTGCGACGTTTGTCAAGCGCCCGGCATATGTGTAGTTTCTTCACTCATTGCTTCGAATGCAATGTTTTATGTGGGAGTTGGCATGTGGGCAACGTAATACGAGGTTAGCTTGCACAATGGATATGTTTGCTTGTCTCTGTTGTATAAAGGTCCTTGAATTTAAACATCCATATCGTCTGAAGTATGATAAGATGCGAATAATAATATTTTCCAACATTGTTTCAATAATACATGTACATGTTTTAGAACTGTAAGTTCTTAGTTATGTGCGTGAAGCATTTGCTCTTCTACTGCATTAGTGTTTGTATCGAAATACACAATGTTTCTGACAAGTCGTTGGTGAAACTTGGTTAATAATAAGAGTATGTATTTACGTCTTTTACCTGAAAAATGTGCGTCATTCACGATAATTAAACAAAAGTAGTTTCTGATTCGTTCAGAATGCCTTGCCAAAATACTCAGTAATATATCTTATTTAACACAAATATATCAGTTAATTTGATTTTTTAAAACAATATCAGTTGTAGGTGTCGATGGTGCAGGTGTAGACAGACACCAGGTTGTCAAAATACATATTTAACACTGAAAAGGTGGCTCATAGAGGTTAATGTGCCGGCATCAGTTGCAGCAAACCCTTAAATAAGCCGACGTATTTATAAACGTTGTTTGTGCAATCATTATGAAAAGTGTACGAGACTCATTATACCTTGCGAGCGTTATTGCTATTTCTAATTTTGTATTGGTAATTTACCTTTTTGTCGTTAAACACATAACAATGTGCATTACAAATAAATGTTCTTTCTTCATTTTGTGTATGTTGTATTATTTAGATGTTGTCAATTGTGAACGTTGACTTTTAAAGGGACTTCTTCACAGATTTTGGCATGTTTTGAAGTTTGTCATTAACTGCTTTAAATTGATATATATAGACTTCAGAACTAAAGAGCTTCAATATAAAAACAAGAATAAAAGTAAAAAAAGAGAAAAAAAAAGAAGAGAAAAATAAGTTAACCACACCAGGGCTCGAACCACTGACCCATGGAGTAAAAGCAATGCGCCGAAGCCACTCAGTCATCCGTCTTCACGTGTGTATGTGTGTAATTCAGAGTTTATGTTCGGGTCGTCGTTGAATCTTTAAAACTACATTATGTGCGGACCTGACCATCCGTCTTCACATTGGTTGCCATTTATTTTATACTTTGTATAACTATCCACGTGTTGTTACAAAATATAACGATAACATAAGAAATCGAGGTTTTTAGATCGTTTCGCGTCTGAGACGCCTTATAATTTTATCAATTTCTTACGATGATTTTTCGTAAACGAAAGAGTATTTTCAGTATAAGTCTGCGGCATTAGTGTTATTTCGCACACTGATGTATATTGTTCATTTATTTCTTGAATCTGTGACAAAAAGTTGAATTTTTTTTCATTTTGATAAACTGTGAACACGTCCCTTTAAGTGATTAATTCTGGCCTAAGTGTCAGGTTCAGCTAGCCTTCGATTCATTAAAAACCCCTCAATGCTTTGCATTGACTATTCCGAGGCGGTAATTCAGCTTTGAATACTCATTTAAGTTTAATCCGTATTTTATGCATTTTGCAATTGGTCATTTTCGTTAAATAAAAGACTATCAGACAATAATGTTTCTCCTGATCATGTTTCTGGTATATCATTTTTATTATTTATCACATGCTATACCTTGTTTTCAATGTAATACAGACATTACGTATTTTTTTATATTACACATGTGTGTAATACAACATTTTTAAGCGTTTTCATTGGCTACAGAATCAATAACTAACCAATCGCATGGCTTTATTTTGGTGAAATGATGTCGTCAACATGAAATGACGTGACGATAGTTAACAACTTTTAGATCTATCAGCATTTGTTTGGTCAATTAAGATGTATTTGATTTAGTTTAAAAGTATGTGATAAAAATGATCTGACACTCGTTGTCATATCATACCATATATTATTAAACTCGTCCAGGAAATTCGTTAGTAAGCTCGCCAAAGGCTCGCTAACAAAATTCCTGAACTCGTTTAATAAAATATGGTATGATATGACAACTCATGTCAGATCCTATAAATATTGTATGTTATTTAAGAATGAATTTAACTTTTCAGACGTGACTGATCCTAAAATAATTGAGGAGGTACGTCCCGATTTACTTAGTCTTGTGATGAATATGACTGGACAAGTTTCATCCAATGTTTACTGTGTTCTATTTGTTGTCTATTGTAAAACCTGGATGGCGAAATGTTGAAAGGCCCTCTTGTGATAACATCTGTGTGCAGAGGCATCCACATGTGCCTTTTGGTGCGGAGCTATGGCCCTTTTGTAAAAATAATATTGTTCAACTGATGTTGCAGGTTACGCCAAAAGTCCTAGTACAAGTGTGTAGAATGCTTTAAATATATCAGGATTTGGTGTGTTTACCTGGGTATTGTGTTGCAAATAATATTGTTCAACTGATGTTGCAGGTTACGCCAAAAGTCTTAGTACAAGTGTGTAGGATGCTTTAAATATATCAGGATTGGATGTAAGTACCTGAGTATTGTATTGCAAAAAAAAGACATTAAAGGACTTGTGTCACGGTTTACTCAAAACGTCAATGGCAGAAGAAAAATAACTTTTAACCAAGTTAATCAGCATATTTTTGTGCACTTGGGTATATTGGTGTTGTTGTAGTCAGTTGTTTTAAAAATTGGTCATTTATGAATGCAAACAAATGTCATTTTAGACTAGGTTTTGCGCACTTTGTCCAACATCACTGGATTAATGCATTATCTTTGTCAAAAATTTGGCGCGACGTCGCATGACGTCGCCGCGCGAACTGTAACGTCACTATAGACGTCACTGATATTGTTGTTGTTATTGTTGCTTTTGAAAATCATAAAAAAATTAGGTCGAACCTGGATTGAATTACGTTATTTTCACAACCGAAGTACATTTGCATAAACAATACGATCGCCGACAATCTTATTGATTTTTTTCTTTGTTTTCTTATTTTTGATTTTTTTGGAGGGGGGGGGGGTATTTTGTCAAGTTGATTGGAATACTGTATCTGGGAATGTGTTTAAACAATATAAACATATTCATAAGCATGTGAACATGTGCACCTGGGTATCTCGGTGAAGTTATTTATAGCAATAAACAGAATATTGTTAACACTTGCGAGTGTGGAGGTATCCATTTGCCACGGAAACGTGTTAGGTTTATTTATGTAAAAGAAACATGCTAGTATCATCTTGACACGGTTCGTCGTTCAAACAAACAATTAACATGAGCCGTAATTACGTTATCCAATGAGCCGAAAGTGTCACACACAGCAGCTAATATACTACATACTGAGATAATTCACACACGTAGAATTAATTAAACAAAATTAGATTTTTAATCAAACAATTTGATTCACAAAATACTTGGGTTTCATAGGACGCAATGGTATTAATTAGGAACCTGTGTGACCTGTTTTTATTTCTGGACAGTAGCTTGATGTGAACAATATCAATTGCATTGCTAGAAATATTATCCATTAATATGTATTATTGTTATTCGTAAAAATAATTACTTTAAACTCCATCCTCTATGGAACATGTTCAGAAAAAGCAAGTCATGCTACAAAATAAAATCTCGGTGAGCGCTAGAAAGTAACTGTATTTTTGTTGACCAATGGATTTCGAGAAATCTGTTATCGCAATTTTCAATGTTTAAGACATAAAGCAAATATATGTAGATATATTATATTTTATATTATAATACATTATGTATAATACTTCTGGCTGATGAGCGATTGGTTACCAATTTGGCATAGCAGAACAGCCCACAACACACATACACGAATTAATAAAGCTGGGGTCAGAAATGCAACTGCAGTAAAACACCGCTGAATAAAAAAGCGCACACAGAACTATTCACCTTAACATGAGTAAATGCAAAACAACTACACTATTTGCGCTTTCTGATTTACTCTTGCGAAAAGTCTGTTCTTAACTAGCTTCCTACAATTGTCTTTTCGTATCACAATGAGTAAGCAATTTCGCGTGTTACATGTGACGATTGTACATCGATGTGTAATGGCAATTCTTCGAAAATCTTACTTAAAGATTACGACTGAATTAATAATTTATATTTTCTGACGTCTACTATGAGTCATCCATGTTTTGCAGATAATGCATCTCTATGTTAACTTGTCTGTTGTTCTTGATGTCCCCAGTTTACATTCATGGCTCATCTCATTTCATTTGTAACGGCCTTGAGACCTTGTACTGGAATGACAGCAACTAAACCGGAACTATAAAAATACGTCATAATTCTAAAATAATTATTATAATAAGATGTCAATGCGATAGGCATAATGCGACCAATTATGAAAATATGCAATCGTAATTCTGTACTTTGAGTTGCTCCATACAATTTTTGATCCGTCTTAACGAACGTCATAGCTTATTGTTGGGTTGATTCATGCAGAAACTGGAAACTATAAAACGTTCAACTTTATATACTTAATGTTGACATAACTTCGCGTTTGCACAAGTGTCGGTAAAATGAAATATGAATTAATAATTGTTTTAACGTGATGAGACAGCAGTTTTGTCAGAAAATTGATGGCAACAAAATAAAATTTTGTGAATAATAAATAAAAAAATTAATAAAAACATACCACGATGAGATATTTCCGACAATGGCTTTTGTGCAACGTGCAGCATTAGCATTAACTCTAATACTTAACTTTTCGTATTGGATTATGTTGAAAAAGTATTGCTTATTTCATATTTCTTGGTACATGTTTATATTGGAGGCTAACTCATTGTTATTTTGTATATTATACAATAAAATACAATGTAATTGTCTTCGATAGGACAATAATATTTGTTTCGATTTTTCCGACACCTGTGGATTCCAACATTTGATGCGAAATATACATCGTTTGTATTTATTGCATGTTACGTGTCTAAGCAAAACTCATCATTGTCACCTATTCATCATGATATTTGTATGTTAATTGAATACACTCAGTCCTAAAATTTAAATTTGTTTTTCCTTCGGATGTGACTAATTCAAATTGTCAGATTTATTTGTTTTCATTTCCCTAACTAGAGTTCACATTGTACGTACACGTAACCAATATATCACTTTTGTTTATTCGAATAAGTAATTTGTATATACCGGTAAGCACAATCTATTTTAAAAAGCTAATTATTAAGGCATGCATTTCAGTATTCATTATTTCGTAACGAGTTTTATTATTCTTATATAAGCAAGTATAAAAAACTTTGTTTGGAATAAATTTCCGACACTTTTTGAAACAGAACAACAAAACTGCCGAGGTGGAATATAGTTACCGCGCAAAAGTATCTTCATTGGTTAATATTGTAACTGTCTAAATATCGGCTTTGATTTTGTTTGAAAAATATATTGTTTTTTTTTCTTTCAAAAAAAAATTAACATGTTGTTTTTGGTTTCAAAAGTAGTAAATAATAATATGCTAAACGGCTATTCTAGTGAAAGGACATAACACGTTTTCGCTTTTGCTGATTCAGTCATTGACGTCTTCAAAAATGTCTCACTGTTCCTTGTTATATGTGTGCGGTATATAAATGAAATAAATGTCAGAAAATACACGTTTTTATTGTTATTTTACTACACTTAAATGTTCATTTTGACACTTCACATACTATGAAATTGCAGTAACATTTAACATGATTAAATTAAACGTTAACGGAAGCGTATACAGGCGGATAAAAAAGTCTTCCGACGTAATATTAAAAATAAAACGTTTGAATTCGAAATTAGCTTAATAAATAAATAAATTGTTGTTTTATGATACAACATGAGGTTGATTACTGACAATTTAAGTACCACGTATTTGCTGCGTTGTGATGATCTCATTTTATTTTATAGTGACCGAATGAATATTTCAAGTAAGACAAGAACGCCGGCTAAATGTTGAAGTAATTTATTATAAGTAGGAAAACGAACCAAAATTCGAGTAGGAAATGTAAACACAATGTCAACGAATGGCTTGAGGAATTTTGTTAAAAACTTCCGTGTTAGCGAAAGTCGCTTCAAACATGTTCATTATATAATTTATTATTTATACGGAAATACTTACTTCTACACGTAATAGAAGTTGCGAAACAGTTTCATGATGTATATGATATATGTACGTATCTATCTTCCTTATCGGTCTTGCTTAATGACTGGGAAAGATAGGCCTAAGGAACAGACGCTTCATTAAACACTATTTAAATTAAATGTATCAAGCGGGCTTCAGTCGTAAGGCTTACATTGTTGATTGATTTATATCTAAATTTAAATTTAACGTGCCGTTAGTTACCTTTGGCTGTTTGTCATCCCTTCCTGGTAAACGTGTATTAACCCATTTATGCCTAGTGGACTCTCCTATCCTTCTAAATTGGGTCAATTTATTTCCAAAATTAGGGATGTCTAGTATATTTATTTCTATATTTAGAATATTTCTTACAGAAATTCCTTTAAGCAAACAGCGCAGACCCTGATGAGACGCCGCATCATGCGGCGTTTGATCTGGGTCTACGCTGTTTGCCAAGTACTTTTTTCCAGACGCTATGCATAAATGGGTTTAATTGCCAAACGTGAACTTTGCATTACTTATTTGCATCCACTTATAAAATGTAGTTTGCTAATCACATAAAATAATGTATTTGATGGACCAGAACTCCCTGTTGTATATTTCATGTTTTGGGTATCAAACTAAATACAACGTACACGGTTTCTTTGCACTGTACAGCATAAGTTACTAATATTTGCAAGCTAAATATGCAGCAGTATTGGTCTTTCTGGTTGTTTGTCATTGCTTGTCTCTCAGTTGTGTCTAATAGCGTGATAAGAAAACTTAATATGACATGCGTTATATTTTCATATTATATTAGTTTTAACCTATTTATTTTAGCTCCATTGTATCGAAAGCCGAAAGCTTATTGACACACTCTCGAGTCCGTTTCCTGGGTAGAACTAGTACTTTGTCTTTTGGGTAAATCTAAAGAACGGTCCCACAGTGAGGAACAAAATCTTGACCTCCCAGTCGCAAGGCGGACACCATATCCACTCTGCCACGGCGACCTATAATATACAAATTATATTAGTATTAGGTATATGATTTCAGACACAAAGAATATAACTGCACAGTACTCGGTAGTTACACAATTTTCACAAAATTGCACGGACATTTGATGTAAACAAGAATCGTTTACTATAAAAACTTACTATTTTATAAACATCTTTCATTTCACGTTGACACCCGCACAATGCATCTTCAAAAGTGGCGGGGTGGGGACTTCAATATATAACTCATACATCCATGATTACTGATGTCGATGTGGTCATACTATTATTAACGATTTTGTTTCACGTTTGAAATGATATACCCTTCGACAAACCATAAAGCATAATAGTAAGTATAGGCAGACATGAAACCATATAGTTTCATTATTTTTAATGTGCCGCTGACGTGTCTGTGTTTTGGGTTATTTGATATTGTTTGTCAAACACGAAGTGCTGACACTTTTTGCGCCGTACCTTTTGTTCGTTTATTTACGTGTCACGTCTAAATCGATTTTGATTCGTAAACAATGGTTTCCCAGATAAATATTAAACATATTACATAAACAATGATTATACAATGTGTTACTGCCTGTAAAAATGAGTTATGTCTGTAACTTGCTTTCATCATTTTGACACACACATCGCCATTCGCATCATTTGAATCTAGTTTTTTTGCACACAAACAAACTGAGCATTGTGTAGAGGACATGCGTACCTAACTGACGCTGGCGATGGTGCAAACGTTTTTTTTTAAGTAAACGAATTTTAATATGTATACAAGTAAACCCACATTGCGGTATATCAATACAGCCATATCAATCAAAAGGAGCATATAAATAGGTTCCTGTCGTATTAATTATTTCAAGAAAAAGCTTACTTAAAACTAAATTTTAGATTTAAAAAAAAAACGCACAGGCTAATCAGGGACGACACACTCCGCTTTTATTGTATTTTTCGTTGAAAGGAATACTATTCTTGACGAAAATCCAGTTAAGCCAGAAAAGGTCGTCTCTGATTAGCCTGTGCGGAGTGCAAAGGCTAATCTGGGACGGCACTTTACGAACATGCATTAAACCCCCTTTTAAAAGAGCGAGCCTTATATGTGAGCGCTTCAAAGGCAATCGTATGGTAAATGTAAAAAGTCGTTCTATGCTTTCTTTTATGACATTTCTGCAGTGAAATAACAGCAGTGAAAATAAACAAATTGTTATTTTCACCGGTGAAAATAACAAATTTTCGCGTGCTTTTGTAGATCATTTGTGGGTTTTTCCAAAAATTGGAATCTGCGTTTGTCAACTGCCGAAGCACAAAATCGTCTAAAAATGCGATATTTGAACATTATTAATGTAAAAATGGAAGAAATACTAGGATAAGTAGTATTTTATGTGAGTTTTGGATAAAGATAAAGTTTATCATGCTCGGATCGAACCAAACACTAATGACGTCAGTTTGTGTATTGAAATGTATTGAGGAAACCACGGGAGAAATGGTAACTTTTCAGCTAAAGGGAAACAGCTGTTATTTATTTTCTTGAAAAGGGGGCATTAAAAAAACTTAAAATGTGGTCATGTCAGTGTAAGATCGTATATTATTTCACTCGTGATCATAGAAAAATAATATTTTCACTCGTGGCTGCGCCACTCTTGAAAATATTTTTCTATGATCACTCGTGAAATAACAAACGATCTTACACTGACATGAACAAATATCCTCTATTTATTAAGACGGATGCTAGGCTTATTCTTAGTGAGATGTGCCTCAATTAATCAATATAATCGTCCCCCGCACGAGTGTCACATTAATTTGATGTCATGCAAAACAGTTTATTTTAATTGCTATATATTTCGTTAATTGCCTTGATTTAAAATTATAAGGTCGACAGGTGACGAAACCTGGCACTTTTATGACGTGAATTCACATCGATTTCTCGGCGTTTTGTGGCTTCTATTAGGGGCGATATTTTATATATTGTCATTTATGGCCCACTGTGACAAATGTCATATTTTTGACGTCGTGTGGCCTCTTGATTGCACATTATTTAGTTAAGTAACAGTAACTGCTTAGGCATCATAGGAAACCACTTTCTTATTCTTCCCGTAAAGTGCAGGGCTCCTCTGGAGCATCGACGCACTGTAACTGTATACGATCGTTGTGAGGTAACAAAAGCAAATGTGCATGATAAAATCAGATAAAAACTGTGGCTGTGGTCTTATGCAGAGTGACCAGGCCTGCCTTAAAGCTGTCCAAGGAGTGCATGATGAAATCAGATGAAACTGTGATTGTGGTCTAATGCAGAGTTACCAGGCCTGCCTTGAAGCTTTCCAAGGAGTGCATGATGGAATCAGATGAAACTGTGATTGTGGTCTTATGCAGAGTGACTAGGCTTGCCTTGAAGCTGTCCAAGGAGTGCATGATGAAAACAGATGAAACTGTGGTTGTGGTCTTATGCAGAGTGGACAGGTCTGCCTTGAAATTGCCCAAGGAGTGCACGATGAAATCAGATGAAACTGTGGTTGTGGTCTTATGCAGAGTGGACAGGCCTGCCTTGAAGCTGTCCAAGGAGTGCATGATGAAATCAGATGAAACTGTGATTGTGGTCTTATGCAGAGTTACCAGGCCTGCCTTGAAGCTGTCCAAGGAGTGCATGATGAAAACAGATGAAACTGTGGTTGTGGTCTTATGAAGAGTGGACAGGTCTGCATTAAAGCTGTCCAAGGAGTGCATGATGAAATCAGATGAAACTGTGATTGTGGTTTTATGCAGAGTGGACAGGCCTGCCTTGAAGCTGTCCAAGGAGTGCATGATGAAATCAGAAAAAACTGTTGTTGTGGTCTTATGCAGAGTTACCAGGCCTGCCTTGAAGCTGTCCACGGAGTGCATGATGAAATCAGATGAAAATATGATTGTGGTCTTATGCAGAGTTACCAGGCCTGCCTTGAAGCTGTCCAAGGAATGCATGATGAAATCAGATGCAAACTTTGATTGTGATCTTATGCAGAGTTTCAAGCTGGCCAAGGAATGCATGATGAAATCAGATAAAACTTATGTTGTGGTCTTATGCAGAGTGAACAGGCCTGCCTTGAAGCTGTTCAAGGAGTGCATGATGAAATCAGATTAAACTGTGATTGTGGTCTTATGCAGAGTTACCAGGCCTGCCTTGAAGCTGTCCAAGGAGTGCATGATGAAAACAGATGAAACTGTGATTGTGGTCTTATGCAGAGTGGACAGGCCTGCATTGAAGCTGTCCAAGGAGTGCATGATGAAATCAGAAAAAAACTGTTGTTGTGGTCTTATGCAGAGTTACCAGGCCTGCCTTAAAGCTGTCCATGGAGTGAATGATGAAATCAGATGAAACTGTGATTGTGGTCTTATCAGAGGGAACAGGCCTGCCTTGAAGCTGTTCAATGAGTGCATGATGAAATCAGATGAAACTGTGATTGTGGTCTTACGCAGAGTTTACAGTCCTGCCTTGATGCTGTCCAAGGAGTGCAGGATGAAATCAGATAAAACTGTCATTGTGGTCTTATGCAGAGATACCAGGCCTGCCTTGAAGCTGTCCAAGGAGTGCATGATGAAATCAGATACAAACTGTGATTGTGGTCTTATGCAGAGTGTCAAGCTGTCCAAGGAGTGCACGATGGAATCAGATGAAACTGTTGTTGTGGTCTTATGCAGAGTGAGCGGGCCTGTCTTGAAGCTGAACAAGGAGTGCATGATGAAATCAGATGAAACTGTTGTTGTGGTCTTACGCAGAGTGAACAGGCCTGCCTTGAAGCTGTCCAAGGAGTGCATGATAAAATCAGATGAAACTGTGGTGGTGGTCTTATGCAGAGTTACCAGGCCAGGCCTGCCTTGAAGCTGTTCAAGGAGTGCATGATGAAATCAGATGAAACTGTGATTGTGGTCTTATGCAGAGTTACCAGGCCTGCCTTGAAGCTGTTCAATGACTGGGCTGCGGTTCACTCAACTACGATATGCTTCTTGATATAATAAACAGACATACTATACAGACAATTGAACATATACCGTGGGCTACGACATTGCAGCTTAAGAGGTGCGCAGTCCAGCTTCCCAAATGATATCATAACATTGGAATGATATCATATCATAATATTGGAATCTTAATTTCTATATAGCTTACCGATCAAAATAAACAAAAATCGATCAAATTACAATTTTGTAATCATCAATGTTTAGTTTATTTTTCAGTTGAGGTTTCAGTCGTTTCCAACAGTACATGTACTTCAATCAAATCATGATGGGAAGTTATCCAAATTACTTTTTTCCAGAGTTGCCTGGTTCACCAGTTCCAAGTGCTCATACTTTTTCCAGTACCTTACGACTGAACTCATCTATAACATTTTTGTAGTCATTAGTCGTTAAGGTTTTATAAATAAACAATAACGAGTTGGTATTTCTTAACCGTTGTTTCTGCACACAGCTATAACTACATGTATTTGGTATTTAATAATTGGTTAGGTTCTGAACCCAGTTATAACTTTTCGGCTGTTATCCATCGTTTAATTTGTAAACAAACCAAAGCGAATAAGTATTCTGCGTTCATACTTAGTTAAATATATATTATATTCGTGCAAGGCGCTTTTGAGCAGCTTTCTCACAAACGAAACTAAAAGTAACGTCATTTACTTGCATAATTAATGATGTATTTTTTTAAATGCATGACATGGACTGTGATCTTGATACTTATATTAGTATCATTACATTTATTTTATAGCTCAATTTGTTGTATGCATACTATTTAAAATGAAAGTTTTGCATTATTGTTAAAAGAGACATTTAAGTGCAAGTTTCTCTACATAGGACAATTAAATATTTGAAAAATATATTACAAAAGTTTGATATGATTCAATTCAAAATGAATATTACATTACATAGAAACGTAATGACAATAATCGGTATTATGAAGGAAAGTATACCAAAACATCTTATAATGTATAATGCAATATTGTGAGAAAATAGCAGAAACCGTATTTGGCAATGTATGTTTAAGCATATGTGTGTGGCTTCTTATAAAATATAAATTATTCAATAACGAAGGAAAGGATACCGAAATATCTTGATAAATTTATTATGTGATATTGTGAGACAATAAAAAAATACGTATTTGGCACTGTATATTTAAGCATGTGTAAACTACTACTTAAAATATAAAAATGCTCCTAGTTGGTTAATAATGGATTCTAAATATCAACATAAAGATGGTTATAAACGTTCATCTAATCGATCAGTCGGGAGTGCACAATGCAGTAAAATCTATTTCCGGAACGCATATTTCGCTATTTAAAGATTTTTATTGTTCCCTTATTTGCAATCCGTCCCAAAAATAAACGCCCGTTCGTTTGATAGCCCAATACTTTAATCCATTCGTCAATTAGTCCACATTAAACAAAAGGCGCGCCAAGACGTGCGACATTGCTCAGGCCTTTGATCGCTTGCGGTTTGATCTCTGATCCAATGGAAGTCATGAATTCTTTGGCTAACAGTATATAAAACTATTTTAAACAATGACAAACTTGTGTGGAATGCAGAACGGGGAATTCAGAAGGTCTTGCCATTTAACTGTTTTTTGCAATTTAACTACTCAACGGAGACAGGTGTATTTGAGCTCTATTGATATCAAACTGTCTCGCGCACAGGTAGTGTTTGAACAGAGCGAGTATAGGAGCGTTAAACAACGCAGAACTAAATACGTTCAATAAATGAAAATTAATTTGATAATATTTACTATAAATAGAAACAATTAATAAAGAAAACACTTACAAAAGAGTTAAATGCAAATCATTTAAGACTCGTTCTGGGAACGCATGTGCGTAAAGTGCCATCCCAGATTAGAGCCGATACTTTCCGATTTTATGTTATTTTTCGTTTAAAGGAAGTCTCTTCTTACCAAAAATCGAGTTTAAGCGGAAAGTGTCGTCCCTGATTAGCCTGTGCGGACCGCACAGGCTACTCTGGGAGGACACTTTTCGCACATGCATTTAGCCCAGTTTTCCCAGAACGAGTATTAAATGACTTGCATTTAACTCTGTTTTTGTGTTTGCTTATTTATAGTAAATATTATCAAATCAACTATCACCGCGAAAGGATTAAGCTCTTTATAATAATACAATAATTGCTGTGGATGATTCTCATAGGGTATAAGGAAATAACTATTCCTCCCCAAGTTTGAAATTGAAATCTGTCTGAGGAGAACTCTCACAAATAGTTTGCCTAAAATCTTTAATCGAACAGATATATTTCCCCATTATCCCTATAGACAAAAATATTTCGCTTATATGTGCACATCTCATGTTTGTTTGTTTTTNTTTTTTTTTTTTTTTTTTTTGTTTTTTGCCTTTGCAATAAAACTGACACGCGTGTTGCGTATTTAAGATTGCGAAGTCTTCATAAAGTTTATTTCATTAAAATATATTTCCATGCAAACAAAAATCTGTCTGATTGCAATTATATCAAAAAAAAAAATCTTTCTAGCTGGTGTCTTCCTAGCCAACAAAAACGTCAACACTGATGGATATACTAACATCGAAAGGATGTAGGACAAAAGAATGCTTAAAGACTTTAATATGTCGTTCTTTCGTATTGGCGTGTTCGTGAAATTCTTCTTACCCGCAAACACGCCCGAAAAATATGACATAAATCAGCCAACATACTTAACGCTTATCCCTGTCACATATATACGTTTCAATATAAAGACATTTCCGTATGTGGTAATAAATAAACATGGACGTAGTACACACTCGACCGCAATTCAATATTTACTTTAGGTTAATTGAGTTTATTTTAAGATAACTTATTAATTCACAAATAACCAATCCAATTTTGTATGCAAAAATACCGATAAAATCATTTTCTGCTTTAACAGTATTGTATGATCGAAAGTACCCACGTGCGTGATTTAAACTATTTTAATGTAAAATTCTCATTTAAAAAACGCGTAAGAAAGTAGTGCCATGTTTCACTACGTAATAGGTATTCTAGTTGTGCTATAATGATTGCATTGAAAGTTCCATTTCAGTAATTGCGTATTATCGTTTTACGTATCTACTTTGTGATGAAGACGTGTTCTCTCTTTGGTAATTTGATAATAAGTAATAAAGGCAAAAGGCGAGCTATTCGGAAATTAGCGTCAATGGATTACTTTCATTATCTGCATCGAGATCAATCGAGAAATCCGTTCTTCAAAATTATTATACATTTAAATGCCCTGTCACTAATTGTGTTTTGCTTAATAGATAAACTATAATTTAGCAAATAATTGATAAATAATTGACTTCTATTACAGGGCGTGGTTCGTTATCCAAATATTGCCATGTCCTTACGAAAATGGAGATTTCTTTTACAAAGAATAGTATCGCATTCAACAGTCATATAAATATTTTAAAAAAACCGTATCGAGTTCGGCTGTTCTTTCTTTGGCCTCGGCAGTAAACATCTGGTTTAAATAAATTACTTGGCTATATATTATAGCATATAAACACATGTCAAATTAACACATTTACGCGTCATATTTTGTCGTGCATCATATTTCCGAATACAAATATATAAACGTTTAAAATCTGTAGTACAATTTGAGTATTATTGATCTAAATGAATTGCTTCCTTTTTATTATATTGTTTATGCCGACCCAGAAAAAAATGGTTTATGATTTTATTTCGTGTGTAAGCCTTGGGGTTGTGCGAAGTTCATATTAGAACACAACGATATACCAGTTTTTAAGTGGGAATTTGATTCTTGCTTTCAAGATTAATAGTCAGTTGAGTTCCATTAACGTTGTTGCCCTTTGCCAAGAGAATATATATATATATTGAAAAGTTGTTTAGCAATTTGTATCTGGTTCAATTCTACATGTGTCGATTGATGCAAAGTCATACTTTCATTTTCAACAGCCATTGATCGGAAACAATCGTTTAACATCTGATAAGTTCGGTAATCTATTGCGTCAGCCGGTGTTGTTATTTGAATATGCGGGCGTTTAATCACGAAATTATGCGAATGAGGCTAAGGAACATCTTAGGAAAATCGGTCACAGCTTGATGCGGATACATAAATTAGAAACGCTCTGTGAAAAGGGGGTTTAATGCATGTGCGTAAAGTGTCGTCCCATATTAGTCTGTGCAGTCCACACAGGCTAATTTGGGACGACACTTTCCGCCTTACCTGGAATTTCGTCAAAAACCATCTTACTTTAAACGAAAAAACAGCGGAAAGTGTCGTCCCTGACAGGCTTGTGCGGACTGCAAAGGCTTATCTAGGACGACACTTAATGCACATGCAGTAATACCCTCAAACTTCAATTATACTAATTTAGAGACAGTTTTGTAAAAAAAAAACGAGCAAAAGTTAAATTATAATTGATTTTATTGAAGGAATAGGCTTCCGTAGTTGTTTTATGTTCTCGCCACTGCTAGAATGCGACTTTTACAATAGAACAGATAAGCTTTAACAATCAAAAGCAGAATATAGTGACATGTGAAGAAAAAATATGAAAAAATAACACACAAAAAAGTCATTGAAGCTTCTGTTTTGAGACGAAACATGCTTTTTATCAACATTTTCGGAGTGTCATCAAATCAATGTGAAAACACGAAAACATATTACATTTTTCATTTACGGAAATTCTACACCGTTGAAACCTGTCTGCAATAAAATGAAAATTATTTAATAAAATATATGGTTAAACTTACTTTTCTCATTCGAATTCGTCAATATCATTCCTTTTTCCGGCTTTTAAGAAATTATCGAAACACACGGCGTGTCGATCAACTGCAGACGATGCTTTTTGTGTGAAGATCTACGGTCACAAAATTTCTTTTAAAATTATTAAAATAAAATCATAAATTGTTCAACTTTCCCCACATGGATTTTTAAGGACTTTTTATATGATTGACATAATGCTTTAATCAAGATATTTACGCACTCAGCAATTCTTTTGCAATTAGTTTGAGGTCAAATGGTAGATTGACTGGATTATAATTAGACAATAACACATGGAATTATACGAAACTTTATTTAAATACATTCTTATATACTAAACAAAATATCAAAACCTTAATTACACTTTTGTAATAAACACGTACATGTTTACTTTAAAAAAAAATCAACATTTTGTATTCGTTTTCATGAACATTTAAAATATTACCCCTTTTTAAGGCGTCACATAACGTGCTCTTCAAAGACAATAACAACGACTCATAGACAACCGTTGTGTTATATTTAATAATAAGTGCTACATATAAAGTAAACAATTATACTAAAGAAACTTGTTCTTGATTAGAAAAGAAAATAATTCATCTTTTAAAATATATACATATATAATGCGAATTGTTTACGAAACAATTTAGAAACACACGAATTCATCTTCGTATACATTTTTTTCTATATCAATGTCAAAGTGAACTAATTATGTAGAACAATGTACTCTTTGTCTCATTATTTTATCAACAACTGTCATTATCAATGTTAAAGTAACATATCTTATGTTATGAATCAGTTAAATCTTTATTAACTTCTTCCGTTGCATAATTTTCATAACTATTACCTAATTTTCATAATTATTATCATCCATTTCATCACACTTGTGTATTATTATGCATTTGGCTAAAAAGCAATTGCATGCTTAAGAGCTAATAAATGTTGTTGTTGTTGTTGTTGTTGTTGATTACAACTTGTTCAACAGAACACCAATGATAAACACGAACTTATTACAACTGTGAAACATGAATGCCAAAAGACGCCGCGTGAATAGAATGCTTTACACATGCTTATAGTAAGTATGCGTGTAATTAGTATCGTATATTTATTAAAACGAATAACGGATAAGTTATAAGTATACCAAGAAAATGGTCCATGTATTTCTTACAACATTTGAAGATTAAATTATGACATTATTAAAGATGTGTACGGAGTTATGTTCTACTGCATCCTGACAGCACAAATCAAACTCCTGTAGTATTTAATATAACAGACAATGAAACTTCAGAAACTCTATCAGGAGATAGATTCTTCTTATCTACTACTTTATAACAAAACACCAACGATAAACATAGATGATTTAACACGCGTGATTATTTTCATTTTGACAGAAAGCACTGGTGTATGTATGGTTTGGCATTTGCAAAACATTTTTATTGACATACAATAGCGATAAAATGAAAGTTTTCTACTGGTTCGTGTCATATTATTAAATGAAAAAAAAAACACATAAATTTGTATGAAATAAGTGTTGAACTTTCAAGGAGATTTAAAAGCAATAAATGTGCACAAAAGAGTATTTGAAACAAATGTTAATATTAAAATGAAAACACATAAATCTCTCAATTGCATGTTCGAAGACAACCACGTTTTTCATCTTTTGGCGTAAGGTGGGCGTGTAGTCTCCGAAAAACATAACTTGTGGTACCCTGACTTTTACTGTTTGAAAGTAAATGTCAAACTTTATGGTAAAGGTAATTAATGAGGACATCAAATAGCAGGTCAGCATGCTTCCTTTCAATGGATGTAAAGGTTTGTGATATACAGCCTTAATTTACAGCCAGATTCCGCTTAAAGGCCTGTCACGCCTAGAATATAGGCCATTGCGCATGCGTGGAGTATAAAAAGAGCCCAAACATTGTTTTATAGATGTCCGTTTGCTTTAGCGCTACCATTTTGGTCCGCCTTCATATCTTTGCGTTGGTCAAATGTTGTCATCATTTATCAGAACAGACCAGATAGTTTATTTGCGACTTTAGCATATACAGCTCATCTTCGAAAAAAAAACAATAAAGAAAACATAAAAACACATGCGTCACAATAACAACTAAATATTATACTTTTCTTTAAGTATATGATTTTTGTGAGAATGTAATATGTAAGAGAAGGCTAACAAAGTTAAGTGAATATTTGAAATCTGTTATTGATTGAGACAAATTGTATGTACTTAGATATCATACAAAAAATTATCATTCTGGGAAAAAAGATATTCTCTCATTAAGCTATATATATTTTCGATTCTAAGTTTAAATGCTTTAAGACAGAAATAAGCTAGACGTATCAATATAGAAAAAAAATATATAAAAAAAAACGCATCTCCATCGTTTCGAAACACTTTTCATTCGCTATAAAGAACGGAACATTTTAAATAGTAAATCAAGGCCATCGGCCCATAATACATTACACACTAACACAATAAAATACAATTTTTTTCGAAGTTGTGTCAAATGCAATATAATAATTCGTAAACGTGTATCGCCTGTAAAAGATGGAATAGGTAAACTGTTTATATCCTGACAGTGTTGTCATTATTCGAAGACATAATGTTGTAAAAATCGGTTAATGTCTCTCCAGATGAGTACCACGAATATAAATATAAATTCCTTATATCACGATACAAATCACAATGAAAACATGCTTGGTATTATCGGTCAATTATTTCTTTGTCACCATGTGAACTGTGTGTACATAAATCGCACTCTGTCGTTTGCCATTCGCAATCTACACTGCTAACGTATGTTAATAACGATGGTAAACCGTATGGGAATAAGTGAAATATAATACATTTTTCTATATCAGTATTTATATTAAGTTAAAGAGTGACCTATATTGATATGTGTGTCACCAAATGTGGTGGGCGGAGGTTCAGACAGGTAGAAATCCAATGTGTGTCTTTCGTTGTGGTTGGTACTGACGCAGGAACTGTCGCTGTCAAGGGAACTGTGGTCGGTACTGATGCTGGAACTGCCGCTGTGAAGGGAACTGTGGTTGGAACTGTCGCTGTGAAGGGAACTGTGGTTGGTACTGATTCTGGAACTGTCGCTGTGAAGGGAACTGTGGTTGGTTATGATGCTGGAGCTGTCGCTGTGAAGGGAACTGTGGTTGGAACTGATGCTGGAACTGTCGCAGTGACTGGAACTGTGGTTTGCACTGATGCTGGAACTGTCGCTGTGAAGGGAACTGTGGTTGGTACTGATGCTGGAACTGTCGTTGTGAAGGGAACTGTGATTGGTACTGATGCTAGAACTGTCGCTGTGAATGGAACTATGGTTGGTACTGATGCTGGAACTGTTGCTGTGAAGGGAACTGTGGTTGGTTCTGATGCTGGAACTGTCGCTGTGAATGGAACTTTGGTTGGTACTGATGCTGGAACTGTAGCTGTGAAGGGAACTGTGGTTGGTACTGATGCTGGAACTGTTGCTGTGAAGAGGACTGATACCGAGTTGAACCTCCAGTGGACGCGACAGGAAAAGGGCAAACAAAACAAGGCGCAGCAAATCCATACGTATTCTCTTTGAAGATGCTTCGTAAGCGGATATCCATAGGCAACTCATTCGCAACAAAAGCATTATATCAACGCTAAACAAAACGCAAAACACCATCTTTTCATTCACTACTGTTTGCTTCCATACGTTCGTTTTTTTTTTTCGTAAACATGTACCGTTTTTAATCCGGAAGCTTGTCCACTGTACTCGTACAATATCATTAGCTACTCAAATTATCTTTATTTGGTTTTGAATCGCTTTCAAGCAAGTTGCTTGTTTCAAACAAGAGTTGTATTCTCTCTGTACGTTGATGAAAGCTTGCAATTAACACAATACTTTATTATTAATTCAATTCGTGATAATACCAGCATCCAGGAAACAATTTAAATGACACGGTGTTCGATCAAACGCTTGAACAGAATTCAAGAGGGAAATACTTACAAATTATTAAGTTCTTGGTAGGTGTTTCTGTAGTTTTTCTGATAACAAAATTATCAAAAAATACGTCATCAGTTTGCTTCCTTCCAAACAAAGTGACTGATAGCATATTTATGCTGAACTCTTAATTAAAACTCATCTGTTACCGGAGTTTAATAAATTAAAGCGTTCTGAGCAAAGAATCTTTGTCCATGATAAACGAAATTCCATACATATTTGTAAATATATTCAAGTATTTCGTTTATGATCAGTTCCATTCTATCCTTGAAAATATGTCTAGAATTATGTTATGATGTGAACATAAAGCTGTCATAATGACAGCATATCTGCAATGACAACAATTCCAAAACGCATCCCTCATTTTTCAAACGTTCAAAATGCATCCCATTTAATGTTTGAACTTACAATTTAACTCCACTCGAAAATCCACAGAAAAAAAGGTTCAATAGCAATTTAAATTTGCAACGCAATTTACTTTATTATTTCTTGTCGGTTAAGTCGCATTGATTCATTTTTCAGTAAGAGTGTCAGCGTCAGACTGCATCATGTTCAAATGCATTTTGACATTAATTACAGCAATACTTATTATTTAATAATACGCTTTAGCTGNTGCTGAACTCTTAATTAAAACGCATCTGTTACCGGAGTTTAATTAATTAAAGCGTTCTGAGGAAAGAATCTTTGTCCATGATAAACAAAATTCCATACATATTTGTAAATATATTCAAGTATTTCGTTTATGATCAGTTCCATTCTATCCTTGAAAATATGTCTAGAATTATGTTATGATGTGAACATAAAGCTGTCATAATGACAGCATATCTACGATGACAACAATTTCAAAACGCATCCCTCATTTTTCAAACGTTAAAAATGCAGCCCATTTTATGTTTGAACTTAAAATTTAACTCCACTCGAAAATCCAAGGAAAAAAGGTTCAATAGCAATTTAAATTTGCAACGCAATTTACTTTATTATTTCGTGTCGGTTGAGTCGCATTGATTCATTTTTCAGTAAGAGTGTCAGCGTCAGACTGCATCATGTTCATATGCATTTTGACATTAATTACAGCAATACTTATTATTTAATAATACGCTTTACCTGAGTATGCATTTTATTAACGTACAATGTGCTTGTAACGACAGGTTGCATTTACAACTACTCGCTGGTCAGCTATCTGATATAACGGCACGACGACACTGCGACCTTTGTGTACACTCATGGTCACTACGATTGCAACCATAGTAACACTGAAAAAAAGATTTGTTTGAAATGTATTTACTGTTTTTCAAAACAGTATTTATTAAGTGAAAGAGTGACCTTAATGTATATGTGTGTCACCAAATGTGGTGGGCGGAGGTTCAGACAGGTACAAATTCAATGTGTGTATTTCGTTGTGGTTGGTACTGATGCTGGAACTGTCGCAGTGACTGGAACTGTGGTTGGTACTGATGTTGGAACTGTTGTTGTGAATGGAACTGTGGTTGGTACTGATGCTGGAACTGTCGCTGTGAATAGAACTGTTGTTGCTACTGATGCTGGAACTGTTGCTGTGAAGAGGACTGATACCGAGCTTGAACCTCCAATGGATGCGACAGCAAAAGGGTAAACAAAACAAGGCGTAGCAAATCCATACGATTTCTGTTCGAAGGCGCTTCGTATTCGGATATTCATAGGCAACTCATTCGCAACAAACGCATAACATCTACGCTACACCAAACGCAAAACATCCTCTATTCATTCGCTACGGTTTGCTTGCATATGTTCGTTTTTTACGGTAAACATGTACCGTTTTTAATCCGGAAGCTTGTCCACTGTACTCATACTATATCATTAGCTACCCAAAATATCTTTCTTTGGTTTTAAGTCGCTTCCAAGCAAGTTTCTTGTTTTAAATCCAGAGTTGTATTCTCTCTGTACGTTGATGTACGCATGCAATTTACACAATAATATATTATTTATTCAATTCTCGACAATGCCAGCATCCAAGAAACAATTTAAATGACACAGTGTTCGATCAAACGCGTGAACAGAATTCAAGAGGGAAATACTAACACATTATTTTGTTTCTTGGTATGTGTTTCCTGTATGTTTTCTGATATCAAAATTATCCAACAATACATCATCAGTTTGCTTCCTTCCAAACAAAGTGACTGATAACATATTTATGTTGAACTCTTGATAGAAACGCATCTGTCACCTGAGTTGAATAAGTAAAAGCGTTCTGAGCAAATAATCTTTGTCCATGATAAACAAAATTCCATACATATTTGTAAATATATTCAAGTGTTTCGTTTATGATTAGTTTCATTCTCTCCTTGACAATATGTCTAGAATTATAATATGATGTGAACATAAAGCTGTCATGATGACAGCATATCTACAATGACAACAATTTAAAAACGCATCCCCCATTTTTCAAACTTTCACAATGCAGCGAATTGAAAGTTTGAACTTAAAATTTAACTCCATTCGTAAATCCCAAGAAAATAAGGTTCAAAAACAATTTAAATTTGAATCGCAATTTACTTTATTATTTCATGTTCGTTTAGTCGCATTGATTCATTTTCAGTACGAGTGAAAGCGTCAGACTGCATCATGTTTAAAATGCATTTTGACATTTATTACTGCAATACTTATAATTTAATAATACGCTTCAGCTGATTATGCATTTTATTAACGTACAATGTGCTAGCAACGATACATGGCATTTGCAACTCCTCGCATGTCGACCTTTGTGTTCACTCATGGTCACTACGGTTGCAACCATAGTAACACTGAAAATAGATTTGTTTAGTTTAAACCTTTTTATTTAAGCTCGATTGCATTTAAAGGAAAGTTTATTTGAAACGCTCTCGAGTCCGTTTTCTGTGCCTAGAACCAGTACTTGGTGTCTAAGGGGGGATCTAAAGAACGCTCCCACAGTGGGGATCGAACCCGTGACCTCACTGTCGCTAGGCGGACAACATACCCATTAAAAGATCTGTTTGACATGTAGTTTCCTCGTTACAGTAATATATCTATTTATACTATATATATATATATATATATTTATANACACACACACACACACACACACACACACACACACACACACACACACACACACACACACAAACACACACACACACACACATACACACACAAGACCTCCTGGTTCATGTATTTTGTCAGATTATTGATCGATTCATCAAAACTTCCCTTAGAAAGTCGAAGCTTGATCTTAATTTCGTCTGCAGCAAGCCCCATTCAGAGCGACAGATGACTAGAAGAGTAAACGAGGTTTGAAGCGAAACCTTGACATACTTGTTTTATAAAATACAGAATTATAGTTTAGCTGAGTATAGAATGTATAGGGTGGACGTGTTGCGCTATTAAGGGGTTTGCAGTACATGACATAACGATAAACCTTCGACTGTTAAAGGTAATTTCATGTACTGCATATCCCTTTAAGAAGCCACGCACACGATTTTAGAGACCTTTCTACAATTTGTCTTCGAAGGTCTTCGAATAATGACAACGCTATAAGGACATTAATATGTAACCTATTCCATCTTTTACAAGCGATAAACACTTAAGAAGTATTATATTACATTTATAGAGACATAATTATGATACAACTTTGCAATTGTATTATATAATGTTATTGTGTTATGTATTATGGGCCGGTGGCATTTATTTACTAAATAAACTGGTATGTTATGTTCAATTTGCATGAATTAAGATAAATAAGGAAATAGAACACATTATTGTATATGCTCATTTATTTTACACGTTTTATTCACCGTGGTTTTTTACCTACGTTATTCCTTGTCGTTCAAAACAACAGTTTGAAAATAATTAATATTATTTCGATGTTAATAGAACCTTGCAAATGTCCTTGCATATGTGCATCAAGCGGCCGGCATGATGTGTTCAATTGACATCATACCTGTTTTTCTCTGGAAGTAGATGCCAATCGAATGCTTTGTGTGTGTTTTGTTTTGTAAAACATACGCACGTTTAAGAAGAATAAAATGTTAAGCTTCGCTATGTACTTTCGTTAGTGTCATTACAGTGTGGTCGCCGTGTATAATATACCTTTATTTTTTGTTCTTTGACCGAGCAATGTGTATCTGTGTCGATCCACATATTACATGAAATACCTATATGGTGATATCTGCTTCCAAGAAAGAGGTATTCGTCTTTGTCGCCAATATCAAGAATTAACAACCATGTAACAATTACATTTTTAAATCAAAGCGCTGAAGGCACTGAAGTTGTTCGCTATTGCATAATCTTAGACGCAACTTAGTTTTCAAAATTATGTTTTAGCTTTTTATATCGCAAGTTTAAAAAGGAACACAACCCATTCAAATTTATAAAGAGTGTTTCTTAAAGCACAGGTCAATATGTGTGTGCACTGTTTATCCTCATATTTATGTTATAGAGATAATTTCGATAAAAAGTGCGCATTGCACAGGCTAATCAGTGTGCACAGGTTAATCTTATTTGACATGCATAAAGCCCTGTTTTCCCTGAAAGTAGCCAATGTGTACAGAATTCAATGATTTTCAAACTCTCCAATGTCGTCGCACAACCTGTTAAACACTATTTATTACATACAAACTCGATAAACCGCTAAAGTGATTTAAATGTAAACAGCGGGTTTAAAGAGAAGTCAATCCACAAGATATGCCTGCAGTGTACCTGTATAAACAGGCAGACGATGTGGTTATCGTCCCTGGCGTAGTTAAGCAGCATACTGAATTGCAAAACTCCCTCTACATTAGTTGTTCGCGCTAAAGGGACTTGTTCACATATTTTGGCATGTTTTGAAGTTTAAATTAAATGCTTTGAATTGGTAAATGTAAACATCAAAACTAATAAGCTCCAGTATAAAACAAGAAGAAAAATTAAAGAAAGAAAAAAAATGTAATCCACATCGGGAAAAGTCTAGCAATCCTCGTAATGTCACAAAGTATAGCGATTACAACAGAGCTCTCCAAATTAGTAATCGTTTCGCGTTTGTAACGCTTATAATTTTCAGGTTTAAAAAGCGTCAAAAGATTCATAAAATGGATATTTTAGAGCATGGTAAATGTTCTGTATTACTGTTTCCTATAAAATATCATAAAAAAAAACGAAAGTTTGCAGATCTGAATTTGTTTTCAATTTTGTCAATTTACCAAAACGTGAACAAGTCCCTTAAAAGCTGTGAAAGGTCCTTCAGCACTTCTAAGATGATACATATGATTAATGCCTTCGCCGCAAGTGACACATAATCATTAAGTTTACAGCCGTTTGAACGTCGCGGTAATGGAAGAGTTACGATTTAAACTTTTGATTGAGCAGCAAGAAAACGTTTTATTGATAAAATGCCGGACAGACAGTTGACTAATAAGTCTTAAATATATACAACATCGAGCTATTATAGCCTCTTTTCCTGTATATTCGGCCACTTCACAGACAAATTGACCTTTTCTACTGAATCAAAACGATTTTCAACACGAGTGAGACATTTCATTAAACATTTTATATCTTCACCACAAAATTATGGCAAAATAATGTACAAAGCAGAAATTTCCTTAGTAGGCTAATTCTAGAAAGGCACCATAGCAACACTGATCTGTTCAGTCATAATTTGTATAAGAAAACATCAAACTTTTGAAGTAATTTTGATATAAATAGTTAAATAAATATTCTTATAAACTAATAAACACAAACAAACTGTTTAAAAGTGAAAAATTTCTGAATAATTGGCATTTACATAACATGGATAGCACATTTCGCTACATTTTTACCTAAATTTATTTTTTCTCTAACAAAATCTTAAATTCACATGTTTTTTACCACAATACTACATCTGTGTGATATAATTTTCTAAATAAGGATAAATAACTCAAGTTTTATCAGAAATATGTCATGATTGCCAAAATAAGGGGGTGGCCGAATTGATAGGAATGGATGAAACTATAGGAAAGAAGGATGAATTCCCACTCAAGCGTTAAACATTATTTGAAGCTTTAAAATCAGATTAAAACTGATTGTTCATTAATTAAAATTTATTTTAAACACATCATATAACGCAGGACAGAAACCATTAGCGTGTTTTGCAGAATTGGTTATAGATCGTGTTTCATTTGTGTTGGGGTTATGTTTGCTTGTTTTTTTCAAATCGTAGCGTTTGTTTCTAGCATCTCTCTACTTGTTTCTGTTTTGCGTAGCTGTGTATAATGATGTTGACCTGGTTTTCTTGTGTTAATTTTATGCAGTGGGGAAGTTAAATAACACAAGAACGGCACACGTTTTCATGTTTTAGCGAAAGCAAACCTTCAACATTTCTTTTATGTATATCAATTACTCTTGCATTAGTTTGGAGATTGTGTTCAAATATTATTGCATGTTTTACGAGAGGCGCCCGGATTATATTTGAACAAAATTAATTACGCAAAAATAAGAATTACAACAGTTCCTTTATTGAGTTAAATGTTCAATATGACATCCATGACATGCGTAAATAAGTCTACACCTTTTTGGCCACGATTCAAGATTCGTGTTGATAATATGTTTGCCCCAGTTTCCTCCACTCGTTCTTAAAAGAATGTCCTGATGGAATACACTTGACTTCTTTCCTTCCTTATAGAAACAGTTTTGGAACGTCATTTCGAAGAAAAACCGTATTGCTATAGAACATGCTTTTAACTTAAGTTCCTTTGTTGATGAAGCGAATCTCCTGTTTTCCTCTATCACAGATACCAGCCTATACCACGAAACCCTTGGTGAAAGAGTCTCGCGTTACGAACTTAAGTTTGTCGATTACTGTTTTGGCTTTTCTCATGTAGAAAACTCGGCGTTGCCCGTACGGCCCACCCAAATAGAACATAGCCTCATCAAATAACAAAGTTCTTTCATCTTCCACCTCTTAACTTCATGTATAACTCCCATGGTCTAGCCCTCCTCTTCTTAATTTGCGCCATGTAAAGCTGATGAACTTTGCTTTTTTTCTAAGTTTAGCTGCCAATAATTTGGTGATAATGTCATATTCAGTTCTTTTAGCGGTGCCTTACAAAGACAACATCTCACGTTGGGTCGATGGATTAACTTTGGCGATCATACAATTGATTTTTCTGATGACGTCCGGTGTAGCCAATTTTTGACGTTTTCAACACTACCTTCTTAGACGCTGCCGTAAACATTTAAATGTTTGAAAATATTCTATTCATTTCCCCAATAGGTTATGTTCATACGTGTCTTGCTGTTGTATGTTATCGACACAATTATATTATTAACGATGTCTTCGTCAACATTAGGTGGTTGAAATACTTAATTGGTACCTGCGCAATTACTGAAACAAAAATGGCCACAATACACGTATTTGTAATATGGTCGTATATTTTACCCCAACATCTAATTAAACATCATGCTCGAAGTTTGAATTGTATACATTTTGCTTGCATTAAATTATAACCTTTTCTGTAGGCTATTGATATGGCATAGTTAAAGGGACTGTGTTAGTAATAAGAACTTAAAGGGATAAAAAAAAGGAAAACTATAAGATATATAACAATCAAATCTATTAAGTGTTGCCTTCAAAATGACTTATTTATGACTGCTGGTGTATAAAATATATTAAACATATATGAAAATTATTTGTTTATTTTCTAATGTTTTTCCCATTCATGTTCATAGTTGGCCTGTCAATATAAACAGTTATGTGTTCGTTTTCGAAATTCCCGGAAATTTTTTAGAACACTACCGAGATTTAACACGGACAAATACCATGATCTATATGATGCAGATTTTTCCTCTTCTCACACCTGCCGAAGAAATGCTATACTATTAAATATAGCTATTCAGAAAGTGATATAATAATTATTAATGCACGCATGTACATTACCTGACATGAAATTCAAGAACGTAGCTCTTAATTTACATACAACTCATGTTATTTAATTTACTGAGTATATTAACATTACAAGCAGTCAGTTAACGTTTTTAAAAAGAATAAATCTGTTAAGAAAATATTAATTTACACTAGGTATCATTAAAGTTCCACTCAGTCAACACCCAGAAGCGTGTCCCAACTACATGTAGTGCTTGTACAAATAAAAACACACAGGAATACTACTATTTTAAATGTACTTAGAATATGTCTAGTACACCGATCTAGCCTTAAACAGCAATGTTCGTAATGAAAATGAACTCACACAAAATTACTCACTAATTAATATTATATGAATAGGACATTTAAAAATATCTACTTACGCAATTGTGTTCACGTGCATGTAATAACTATAAGCATATTAATGTACGATTAAAAATAAATAGCTTAAACTGTTGTCGAAGTAGGCAAAAGATTACCGATTTATGAGGACAACACATTTCTGTTTCCATACCGGAGAAGGCGTGGTTTACACACGAGGCATACATGTACGTCAAATAAAGCGCTGCCTTCTCGGTTATTTATAGAGATCGGAAATGTGCCGCGCGTTCACGATTGTCATTTGGCACCAAATGAATAAGTACAGTTTGTGGATTTGTTTTGTAACTCTTTCACAAGAAATATCAAGAGATGAAAAGGTTCCTAAAATTTGTTTTATACTAGAATGTTATATGTATAAACTTACTTTTTAATAAAACAGATTTATCGATTGGAGTGTATTTGTTTGATGAATAAGTCCCTTTAAATGTTTCGTTATTGTTATGTTGTAACGGGCCACCCATAGCTCTTTGTGGTAACAGTTTTAATTACAAAGAAATTAAGCATCAATAAAACACATGCAAAATAGCATTAGGTGGTTGAAATACTTAATTGGTACCTGCGCAATTACTGATCAAAAACATTCAGTGAGCAGCAACGATAATTGTCTATGCCATGTTGAACTCGTTTTGAACATATTGCTTGATTTACTTCATTATGACCACATTATTGTTTCTTCAGACGTTGTTCACGATACTGTGCAATGGGCCAATAAAGCGACCGAACCACACACATTGACGAGAAATTTGTAAACTACAATGTTCTAGTACGTATTTGTTTCAGTTATGGTGTGATCTGTTGTTCCCAATTGCAATAGGGCATGACCCCAGAGCAAAGGATCTGCGAATCCAGTCACCACTTTAACACATGGTTAAGCAAATATATACTATTTATACACAAACATTATCAAAATGATTAAATATGTAATTCTACGATGATATATGCAGTGGTTAACACGGTCAACTATCTTAGCGTTGTTTACGTTAAAAATAAAGTTCAAATATATTTTCTGGTCGCATTTGCGTTTAAATTAAAACAATTATAGTAAAAGTGGTGTGTGTTTACATGTTTGTGTAAGTTTTAAAATTGTCTGTTTTAATGTGTGAGTGTATGAAACAATTCTTACAGTTATTATAATTCTCTGTGGATATCGGCAATGATTGTTAACATCGCTATTTGGAATTGCCTCCCAACTGCAAAATACAGCAGACGTAGTAAAAAAAAAAACACTCAACTTTGCTTTTAATTATCACCGAATAAACGTTCTTGCAACTCTTATTTTACGGCAGTGTTATTCGATAAAGAAATCGTGTGTATTTAAAATTATCAAAAGCGTTCAAACAATCACTCAACAAACAAATGAAATATTAGCATACACGGGAAATTAAGATAAATGTCCTCCAGGTGTGAGCAAATACAGTATGAATCGTTTGTTTATTTCTCAGACGAGATTTGACAGCACGATCATGGCCATAAAGGTAATAAAATTAAAAAGTAATTAAAGAAAATGTGTATCATATGTCGAACATCTCCATTATAATTCAATTGAAATTCATAATGTTTTCCATCAAATTGATGCATTATAAATTATCGTTAACATAAATTTGGCAATTAAGTATTATTCATTATACGTGGTCACGATGGAATGAGTAACGTATTCCAACTGCAAAAAACATATGAGTCGTGCTCTGTTAAAAGAGGGTTTAATGCATGGACGTCAATTGTCGTCCCAAATTAGCCTGTGCAGTCCGCTTTTATGATATGTTTTGTTTAAAGAAAGCCCCTTCTTTGTAAAAAGACAGTTTATGCGTTAAGTTACGTCACTTATAAGCCCGTGATTAGTGCACAGGCTAATCTGGGATGACACTTAACGCACATGCATTTAACCCCTTTTCACATAGCGATACTCATATCATCGCGTATAATTTTATGTCGAAGGTTTGACATGCAATTCACTGATCTATATACAGATTTTCGATATATCTGATTACCAATTTGTTTTTAATATTTTATATCTAAATTCAATTGTTATTATATGTCTATTTGACGTTATTTGTATCGTTTCATATCTATATTTGCAAGAAGTGTTGGACGTTTTTGAACTTATAACAATTAGTCCACAGACCCACTGCGCAATTAATTGAGGCTTTCAGCATTGTTAAAATTTAAGACATTCCTGTTTTAACTTCTTCATTCGGAGATAAACCATACATAGCGATGCCAGTAATTTTAATAAATGCATCACATATAAAATATATCTCTTCTTATTCAGATATAATATGGCTTTAATTACGAACCTAAACAATTAACGGCATGTTTTTGTTACCAGATTCCATGAATCTCGCCTTTGAACAGAACGTGTTATATTGATATTTGTATGTGTCTTGTAATATATCATAACAAAATGGAAAGGTCATATGAGAAGTGAGCGTGCTCTTCCGTCTTTGAAATTGAATTTGTAATTTTACAACACGATTAGCGTTTTTGCAAAATGCTTTATATTCTCATAAACATGCACATCCATTGAATCTGATGCGCAATGGCGGAAATATCATATTGACTTAATTAAATTCCCATAAATTGGACGACCATGGTCCATGATTTGCTCGAGTTTTATAGAAGGTTTATTAGTGAATGCCAGCATATGCTAATCAACGTGCCTATTTAATGTAACAAGTATGTTCATTTGCCATATGTTTTAGTTGACACTAAGTCGGTGGTCATGCTTTTTCCACCTTGTATGAGACGTGACCTATGCTATAACAATGAGTGCCGATATGGTCACATTTGTGAAGTATGTCTGCGAAAGTTTTAACCGTTTTATCTACTAATACCTCATTGGTATAAAGTCTAGAAATAATTTGAATTTAATTTCAAATCCGAGAAAGAATTCGAACCAGGACGGTATTGTAAAGTAAATCAACTCTTTAACATTTCATATTTTTACAACCATAGAAACGACATCCCAAAGTTCCTCATCTAATTTTCCTTGCAAAAAGCATGCATTTTTCGGTACTTTGAAATGTTTTCCGTGCATTATCTAAACGACAAAAAAAACGTGAAGCAGCATTTAAAAACCTTGTATACTCCTGTGTGCTATAATGCAATGTTGTCTTGGACCCGATGAAAAAGGTTCATTACCATTACCATTATGCGATGAATTAATTAGATTAAAATCGTATGCGATCGCTGCAAAACATTATAATAACGATTGGCAGCAATTAGCTTGTTGAAGTGCATATTCTTGAAAAAATAACCATCTTTCACTGTCATCTCCTAAAAAGACAGACGCTTGTTCTGCGGGTCTGTAGCAAACTACTTTAGAACAAATCATCGGTAGCAATAAACATGTTAAGATGTCATTTCGATATAGATAAAGAGGTCGTATTTCATTCGTTGTCATCATGTTTTGATATATCGTTCTTGATTTATGTTTCCTATCACAGCTCGTTGTGTTATGATTAAGTGTAATAATGTTATTAAAGTGCTCATTGTTTTACGAAAATAAAACGGCATTTATTTTGTCACTATCTGTTTTAAACAAAAACAAAATTGGTGTGTGTGGCTTTTGTTGGAACCAGATATTGAAATAAACAATGGTTTTAGTGTTTCAAGCAAATAATGCAATTTAAGTGGTATTGTTCATAGCATAAAACGTATAAGAAACGGCTCTTTATTGTGTGCAAACATATTTTAACTTATTCCCATATAACAGTTTCGGTCCATTGGCATAACATCTATAAAAAAACATGGCCTTCAAAAGGCACATGTTTAAAGAGGATACCTGGACGCACGCGAACAGCAGCCTTGGAAAGTGGTGCACGCATCGCTTAAAACGTCCTAATTAAGTCATCAATACATAAACAGGGTTTGTATTAACATTAATTATAACCTTGTCGTAATAATTTACTTTTTTTCCGAATCGATAATTTCGAAATTAAACATCGAGATGAAGAAATCGTGATATGTCATTGTGCATAATATCCTAAGGTTCCTAAATTGTATGCGCCGTACTGTCACAGCCATGTAGTTGTCGTTGAATACAGATGTGGTTGGATAATGCGTCGTTATAATTAACCGTCATTGACTCCACTGTTGACGTTTTATTGCATGTGGTTCTATATCAATTTATATGTATATTGAGCATTTTTCTAGTTGTATTTGCCGTTACTTTAAAGTAATTTTGCTGATTAACTATTTTTATTGGTTTATCCATATATTTGCTACAGAAACGGTTCTTGTTAGTGTTGTCATTTTCATGATGCTTGATACAAAATTAAATTAGACAGTTAAACAAAGTGATTAAATATATGAAAATGTTCGTAGTACAAATTTGTTTAGCAATTGGTCTTACTGATCGCTTAGTCCAATAAATACATGTCATTTGCAATCTTTAAAACTAACAAGATTCTGACATCTGTAACGACCTTAATACTACAGAAAATAACATATTTACCGCTGGTCTTCAAATCGTTATATAGTAAAACAAGTATCATAGGCAGAGTTATAGGTGACTAACCAAATTGTAGAAATTGAGGCTTCTTAATCATCGGCTTACTTTGCGATGTTTTGGTGTCGGCCCGGTCATTTGGTGGCGGTGGCTTGAGCGACACAATGTAAAAGCTGGCGGGGCGTCAGCAAATTCCTAACTCAACTGTTTTTATCCTTTTGCAACATCAATTTAATCAAGCGTTTGCTAATAGCTTGCCGTTCATCATTATCTCTTTTTCTGAAAACATAGTTTGATTAACGCCTAAACCAATGACGAAATNTATATATATATATATATATATATATATAAAGGATCTGACATGAGTTGTCATATCATACCATATTTTATTAAACGAGTTCAGGAATTTTGTTAGTAAGCGAGCCTGTTGCGAGCTTACTAACGAATTTCCTGGACGAGTTTAATAAAATATGATACAGATTTTGCAATTGACAAATCTTTGATATACTCGAGCCGAACTAACCACATCACTCTTCCATAGCGCATTAACTGATTGTGGTTGGTACAGCATACGGTTCGACATGTCATAATAGATTCAATACACATAAAACAAGCAGATAGAAAAGAAATATTATTGCAAATCGGTAAAGAGATTAATCTAGACCGGAGCTTGTTATAAATTATTAAAAAGGGTCAGCATGAAGGAGTTTTATATGACAGAGTTAATTATTAATTTAAAACGCAAGTCTGATGACTAATCGCTCGGTTGTGATTTCAGAGCCAAGTTTAAGCAGCGCATTTTGTAACTGTTGCAATATGCTGTGTTGATATACGTGTTTGCCCAAGGAATATGTAAATTGTATTGACTAAAATATCAAATACAAATTTTGACTTAAATATCAAATACAATTTTTGTGATTTATGCGTAATTAATATTTCAAGTTTGGTCCACATATTAAGCATATCTCTGAGTCACGCATGCAGTTTAATGTTTTAGCAACTTTTAGAATACAAAAAAAAATGATGTTTTCCTAATGGCCGTCACGACACCGTTGTCATTTGAGGACTGCAAAATAACCAAATCGATGAGAAAAATGGAGCAAATAATTAATTTTAAACTACAACAGGTATTCTCAATAGACGTATAAGATCTTAGGATGTGTTGACAAACTTCATCAAATTGTGAAACCTAAATTATTATGAATGAGTACTTGAAACGATGGAACAAAATGGTTGCATTGCACGATCTCTAAATATACGTATTACCACAAGTAATTTATACCTCACACAGTTCCCGTCTAGGTGATAGGCATTTGTGGCAAAGGTTACCGTCTTTATTAATTTCTTTAATTCATTATAATTTGTCAAAACATATTCGTATTACAGTAAAGTGCAGGTATTAGTGCGCCCGCATGAAAACAGATGTGTCGCGCACAGATCAAAGCGTCCTTAATGTTGGAAAAAAAACATGAAGTGGTACAGGTGTATGCGGTTTATAACGTATTAGAACGCGACAAGCACTGCGCACATAGGGTGGGCAATACATGATTCATTTCTAACAATGTTTACTGAATAGAACGCTCAGCAAGGCGTTCTTAATGCTTTTTTAGTTATGCGTTTTAAATAGTTAATCCTTCACCTAAACCAGCATGACGACATCGTACGCACCATGTAGGTTAAATAATCATCACAGCTTGTTTTATTACCTTAACCTTTATTTATACAACACAACCCGTGTCAGGTGAATCATTTACGGCGTACAAAAAATCTCACCTTTGTCACGCTTTATCACATTCTACAAATGTTCTCGGAAATAAAATACGTTTCTTCAGTTACAATAACACACGATTTACAGTTAAGATTTACAACTATTGCGCCGTATTTTCATGCAAAGAGCAACACATTATCAATAGTGCGAAAACCAGACACCTGTTAGTACATATACACAATAGTTCAACACAATTTATATTTCAATACAAGCAAATACATACAGAGCTCAAAGTGAAAATCAAAGTTGCGTATCAGGTACAATTTTGCATGTGTCGTTTAATAATCAAATGTTGCAAGATCTTTATAACGAATGTGCTACCACCGCTGTTTCAAGGAACAACATCGAATTTACTTTAATTTGCGCAGAAATCATAGTACGTTGGATCTTTCATATATAAAATTAATGGCTCAATTATTATTTTAAGATTACCAAGAGGAACTTGTCATATTTATACAACGAAATTCATGAGAATGCAAAATTGCATTAAAATGATATGCATGCAACACGACACAATTCATACATGGCAAAACGATGGGTAGTCCAGTCAGGTTTACAGAACGGAACAAACGATACTAGCGCAATGAACACGTCAATGGTGACAATAAATCACGACACGTTTTTTTGAAAAAAAACGACACCACTAAACAACAAGAACTATTTTAGAGGAATGCAAGTTGCGGATTTAACTTTCCCTTATGATAATTGAGCTCTGCATAAATCACACATTTAAGAAAAAACGTCAAAGATGGTAGGAGCAGATACCGGAATAAAGGTTTGTGAATGTATGAAGAACTTAAATACTTTTTAATCTGAATTAGCAACACATGACAATCCAGTATTACTTGAGCCGACACCTAAGATCCGGAGTGAAAAAAGTAGTGCCATTTCCTTCCAAATGAACACAACGAAAAGCACCAACATACGAGTTCAAATAAATTAAATTAACCAAAACGTGATTGTAATGTTTAAGGTTCGACCTTTCCAAGGCGGTGAGAGCAGGTTTAGTGATTTTGCTGTTAAATATTGTAATGTGTTTTGTCTTGTATTGTATAGGCAATATGTTTTGCATTTTTAATATGAAGTTATTATGTTGTTAAATGGAACACCCAGATGAAGTATACATGCTATCGGCATGCGGTTGTTGACAACACAACATCAGTAATTGTTTAAATAATACATATGTGCTTATTTATATAACCAGACAGACAGACAGACAGACAGACAGACAGACAGACAGACAGNTATATATATATATATATATATATATATATAGAAAACCATCCTAAGAGAGTTGCGAGAGACGATGGTTCTAAAAATTCTAAAAGTGTTCAACAATTACATGCATCATACACATTTTCCCATCTGTTAAACATCTAAACAAGATCCCATAGGAAATCTAATTTAAAATGATTAATTTTATGTAAATATATATTTATATAAAATACAAAAATCCTTAAAACGATTGGCATCCGTAGGTAAGCGCCTGCAGATTAAGCAACAGTTGCAAAATGCGCTGCTCAGACGTGACTCTAAAATCCCAACCGAGCGATTAGTCATCAGACTTGCGTTTTAAATAAATAATTGCCTCTGTCATATAAAACTAATACATGCTGACCTGCTTTTATAATTTATGACAAGCTCCGTTCTTGACTAATCTCATTACCGATTCGCAATAAAATTTCTTTTGTAACTGCTTGTTTTATGTATATTCCATTATCACATGTCGAACCGTATGATGTACCAACCACAATCAATTAAAGCGCTATTGAAGAGATATGTGGTTAGTTCGGCTCGAGTATATCAAAAATGTGTCAATTGCGAAATCTTTAACAACGATCATAACACTTAAGATGCTCATGTTAATGTTCATATATATTGATAAACACAGACAAGAATTTAAACTCGTGAAAAATTTATCATTTTCCTTCTGATAACGAACCGAAAACGACGATTTCGTCACAGTTTAGGCGTAAATCAAACTATGTTTTCAGAAATAGAGATAAGGAGGAACGGAGAGCTATGAGCAAACGCTTGATGTAATTGATGTGGCAAAAGGATAAAATCAGTTGAGTTAGGAATTTGCTGACGTCCCGCCAATAGTTAACATTGTGTCTCTCGAACCATCGCCGCCAAATGACCGGGCCGAGACCAAAACATCGCAAAGTAAGCCGATGATTAAGAAGCCTCAATGGCTTCAATTTGGTTAGTCACCTATAAATCTGCCTATGATACTAGTTATATTATATAACGATTTGAAGACCAACGGTAAATAGGTTATTTTCTGTAGTACCAAGGTCTTTACCGAAGTGGTTAGTTTTATTGATTGCAAATAGAATATTTTTAATGGACAATGCGATCAGTTTGTTCAACTACTGAACGAATTTGCACTACGAACATTTTCATATATTTAATCACTTTGTTTATGAATTAAATTTGCATTTAAGCAGCATCAAAATCAAAACACTAACAAGTACCGTATCTGTCGGACACATAGGGCTAAAAAATAACAAAGTTAGTCAGCAAAATTTCTTTAAATTAACGGAAAATACAACTATAAAAATTCTCAATATAAATATTAATTGAAACAGAACTACATACAATAAAACGTCAACAGTGGAGTCAATCACCGTACAATCTATAAACCTTAGTCTATTATGCACAATGACATATCACGATTTATTCATAACGATGTTTTATTTCGAAATTATCAATTCGGAAAAAAAAGTAAATTATGACGACTAGGTTATAATAGAGATAAATGTTAATACTAACCCTGTTGATTTATTGATGACTAAATTCTGACGTTTTAAGCGATGCATGCACCACTTTACAAGGCTAATGTTCGCGTGCGTTCAGGTATCTTGTGTTAAGTCATTGTCTTCATATTCTGACTATTTTGTATACGCAGTGGGGCTCCGGCAGGGGGATGTTATGTCACCCTTTTTATTTTCTTCGTTTGAAGAAGATCTCGAGTTGTTTTACAAGATGGTGCACAGACCGGATTGCATATTGACGTCTCTGTCTTGATCCTACTGTTATTTGCGGATGATATGGCTATTGTAGGTAGAACGCAAGATGAACTTCAAAATCATTAAGATAATCTACATAATAATGGCAATGTATGGGGATTAAAAGTAAATACAAATTATAAAAATTATGGTATTTCGGAGAAGAAGCGGATTAGAGGAAAGTGGACCTACAATAGACATTACATGTACATTCAAGTTGTGGATGATTTTAACTATCTTGGAGTTGCTTTTAATTATACTGGAAGTTTAACATTGAATCAGGAACACCTAACGGATAAAGCATTTAAAGCAATGAATATTTTATTACCTGAATGTCATGACTATGATTTAAAGCCACAAATTCTTTGTCAACTATTTGACGCTTTTGTTGTTTCCATTTGAAACTATGCTTCAGACGTTTGGGTTATACTAAATCTGAGGAATTAGAAAGAACTTTTCAAAATTATGTAAACGAGTATTAAAGGTTAAACGTAACACATGTAATGCATGTGTCTATGGTGAGCTGGGTAGATACCCCAAGTATATATATATAGAACGATATGTCCGTGTCATTATATATTGGTTAAAGATATGTAAATCTAAAAATATCATTATTAAAACCATATATAACTTGGTTTAAGATTATCACAAAGTCTGTCATAATTGGATATTTAATGTTAAAAAGATACTTGATGACTATGTGTTCAGTTATGTATTTGATGATGTAACTAATATTTATATTTACACTAATACATTTGAAGAGGAATTTAAACGCAGAGTATTACTTTACACAGGACTGGTATGAAACGTTAAATAACAGTTCAATGTTAGATGTTTATCGAATTTTACAATCAACTTTGAATATGAGTCCTACTTAGACATTTTACCAAGAAGTTGAGATACCTTTTCACTAGACAAAGAGTGTTGGCCCACCCATTACATATTCAAACCGATCGTTATGCAAGAGAAATCATTTCTAGAAACCAACGATACTGCATTTGTTGCGATAAGACCGATATTGAGGATGAATTTCACCTTATTTGTATTTGCCCGGCTTATGGAAACATTAAAAACAAGGCTTGTCACCATAGGATGACATATGCCCCCTTTTTCCACATTTTTCTAAACTTAAACGCAAAGTGTTTTTCCACATTTTTCGAAACCTAAACGCAATGTGATACGGAATTTCAGACGGACAGACAGACGGACAGTGCGATCATTATATGCCCACCTTCGGGGGCATAAAAATACATTAAAACATGTTATTATAAGAGACCATCTATATAAAAATATGTATGTAAAAGAATCACTTAAAGAAAGAACATCTATTCTAAATACAAGAATGCTTTAATTGTTCATCCTCCTTTTTTCGTTTTTTGTTGTTGTTATATTTTATTTGTAATCACGCCACTGTATTCGCTAAGTAAATGGTTTGTAAATATTTGTACAACTTTGTGCCTATCACAATTGACAAACATAACTGTTTTCCTTATGTCTTGTTCACGATGTACATTGCACAAGTCGAAAAAACTGTCTGTCTGTCTGCCTGCTTGCCTGCCTGTGTGCCTGCCTGCCTGCCTGCCTGCCTGCCTGCCTGCCTGTCTGTCTGTCTGTCTGTCTGTCTGTCTGTCTGTCTGTATGTCTGTATGTCTGTCTGTCTGTCTGTCCGTCCGTCCGTCCGTCCGTCCGTCCGTCCGTCCGTCCGTCCGTATGTCTGTCTGTCTGTCTGTCTGTCTGTCTGTCAACTCTTACATTGATTATTTCAACCGTTTGAAGACTTAGACTCAACACAGATGATTTAATAGAACCAACCATAATACTTGGATTGTCTTTGAGCTCCGTACATTAAGTAATAAATGTTATGTAAATTTTGCAAACAAAAACACATCAATGGGATGGATAAACAATATAAATTATACATTTCGCGAACACATCGTTGCTGCAAACCGTCATTAAATGATACACAAAGCGGGACAATTCAAAAATCACCTATACTCGTCTAGACGGAACGACAAACAAAGCAAATCATCACATTCATGTACTCTGATTAAACGAAACCACGAGGATGATTTAGGAGATTTCTGAATAAAAAATAATAACTGTCCCCGTGATTTGTTAGAAAAAAAGCATACTTGAATAAAGTGATCGATATTCATTTTATGAATGAAATTCTCTAGCCGCCCACATCAAAGCGGAAACATCATTAGTATGCACGGTTTTCACAAGAACATCTGGCCTGTATCAGTATTAACTGCTGTTTCCATGCAAGTATGTTTCGGGCTTGCATACACCCTTTCACATTAGGTGATTTTAATTCGCGCATTGTTACGTCTGTTTAAATCCCCATCGCGGCGCGGGTAGAAGATCAAAACAACATTTTAGCAAATATACGTCACTGGGATCAATGACCATAACATACAAGTTTTGAATGTTTATTTATAAACAAAACAACATAATATTTGCAATATTCTCTCTCACTCACTCCAGCATATGTATACAATAAACAAGTTGTGAACAAGTCGAGAACGTTCTAATGACGTCACGAATTTCGTGACGTCATTGTTAGGTCATTGATCATGTGACTGCTATTAAACTACCTGATCTAATTCAGCGTTTCACAGCTAGTGAAACCTAGATCACATAAATGTAAAAATGTGTATAATGTTAATCTGTGCATAAAACCAACACGGGCTTCGTGGTTTTAATGTTCGGATTATAAACCTGAAAGGATGGTTGTTTCCGTTTCCTTTCACTTTCTTCTGAAATTTATATCCGTGGTTTTTGGTCGAAAAGTTCGATATAAAGTCTTACTTGTGTGTTTTGTTTTTTAGGAAATAATCGATAATTTATCAAACATATTTTAAAACGATTGCAAAAATATAACGTATGTAAGAATGTATGGCTTAAACTAGAAAAACAGATTTTATTTTTTCAAATATTTGACAGAAAAGGATTAGCTATATTATTCATTAAAAATGTGTAGTTCTTTAACGTTACAGAACGCACAAAGTAATTAAATAACCGAGCCGTACAAACCGTATTTTTCAAAACAATTGAGCCTTGTCCTGTGAAAAGGGGGTTTAATGCATGTACGTTAGGTGTCGTCCCATATTAGCATGTCCAGTCCGCACAAGCTGATCAGGGACATTACTTTCCCCCCTGTTATTGTTTTTTTCGTTAAAAGGAAGACTGTTCTTGAAGAAAATCCAGTTAAGGCTGAAAGTGTCTTCCCTGATTAGCCTGTGCGGAAACTTTACGCACATGCATAAAACGGCCTTTTTTACAGTGCGAGGCTCAATTATAAAACAATTTTTAAATCAAATTGTGAGTGCAGTTGTTAGTGACAGGAGAAGAGCGTTTACTAATCTTTGTCAGGGTTTACAAAGAGTCACCTTTCACTAATGAGCAAGTTATCTCTGCCATAGGATAATGAATCACCTTGTCTCTTGTTGCGAGTGATTCTTGGAACCTTAATTTCGACAGTGACGCACAGCTAAAATACTCTTTATTTATAACGCGCCTCCTTAAATCCTTTGGCTATTTATCTTAGAATAAAAAAGTGACTGCCTCAAGATCAATTGCGCTTACCCACATAGCTCATCATTTGTATGAAACATACCGTTGGAAATAAATTGGCAATACATTAAAAGTTAATACATTTACATATTTCTAAAGTTAAAGTTTAGAAGCAGTAACAATTTCATTTCTAGACAAACCCCCTTTAAATAAACAAAAATTAAATGCGCTCTGTTTGAAAACGATTTGCGCTTGCATTTTATTTTTAGTTCCTCCATATAAATCACATTAGCCATAAACTAGAATTGTAATTAGCATTTAATTTATTTACTCACAACGAACGTCAGCTGGTAATCGATTATCAAAGTAAGACATTTACATTTCGGAAGACAATTATTAAACATTTCTGATTCATCCTTATCTCCTCAACATTGTGTAGATGCGCAAAAGGCACTGGATGACAGCAATTGCTGTTTCTGCAAAACAATTAACAACAACAATAAACACAACTTAAGATGTGCCACAGAAAAAAAGTGGCACTCGATATGAAAACCAGTCTACACAACTGATTAAAAACACATGTTCCAGAACAAATATACCACTGCTTAATAATATAATACTGCGTACAAATGTACTGAAAAAGAGCTATATAACAGAATGGACGTTCACGTACAAAGCAGTATCACAATGCATGATACGCAGGGTTTAATAAGGTTATCTTTGAACAAACAACTGTTAATTTAAGAATATTTGGATAACTATCATATATGTTGTGTTGATATACATGTATGTCCTTAGAAATATGTAAATTGTATTGACAAAAATATCAAATACAATTTTTGTGATTAATGCGTAATTACTATTTCAAGTTTGATCTTTATATAAAGCATATATATGAGTCACGCAATAAAACAACATGGATGTAATTTGACGTAAGTTCTCTTTGGATTTCACTTAAATTGTCACATAAGGAATATTCTTAACGCATGCAGTTTATTTTTTTTAGCAACTTTGAGAATACTTATAACGTTTCTCCTAACGGCCGTCACGACCCATTGCCATTCGAGCCTGCCCAAAAACCAAATCGACGAGACACTTGAAGCAATAAATTAATTTCAAACTACAACAGGTATTCTCAATATACGTTTTAGATCTTTAGGGTGTGTTAACAAACTTCCTCAAATTCTGAAACCTTTATTATTATGAATGATAATTTGAACGAAGGAACCAAATGGTTTCCCTGCACGATTGCTGAATATACGTCTTACCACAGGTAATGTATACCTAAGTTCCCGTCTAGGTAATAGGCATTTATGGCAAAGGTTATCCTCTTTATTAATTTATTTAATTCATGATAATTTGTCAAAACATATTCGTATTACTGTAAATTACAGGTGTTAGTGCGCCCGCCTGAAAACAGATGCGTCGCGCACAGATCAAAACGTCATTAATTTTGTAAAAAAAAAACACGAAGTGAATGGTACAGGTGTATGCTTGTATTCAATCATTTACGGCCTAATAATAGCTCACTTTTATCACGCTTTAGCACAATTTACAAATGTTCTCTGAAATAAAGTACTGTACGTTCCTTCAATTACAATTACACATCATTCGCAGTTAAGATTTACAACTATTGCGCCGTATTTTCATGCGCAAAGCAATACATTATAGAATGTAAAAAAAAAACACCTGTTAGTACATGAACACAGTAGTTCAATACAATTTATATTTGCATTCAAGCAAATACCTACAGAGTTCAAAGTAATTTCACTTTATAAAAATCAAAGGTGTGTATCAGGTACAATTATGCATGTAATGTTTTGTAAAAAGTATAAACGTTTCCATCAAATGTTGCAAGATCTTTGTAACGAATGTGATAACACCGTTGTTTCAAGGATAAAAATCGAACTTTCTGTAATTTGCGCAGAAATCATAGTACGTTGGAACTTTCTGTTATAAAATTAACGGCTCAATTATTATTTTAAGATTACCAAAAGGAACGAATCATTCCTTATAAAACGAAATCCTTTATAATGCAAAATGCTATTGAAATGATATGCATGTAACACGACACGATTCTTACATGGCAAAAAGATGGTCTGTCAGTCCATTGAACAGAACGACACAGACGAAACTAGCGCAATGAACACATCAAGTGTGACAATTAATCACGACACTTGATCTTGTTAAAAACGACAACACTAAACAACAAGAAATATTTCACCGGAATGCTACTTGCGGATTTAACTTTCCCTTGCGACATTTGAGCTCCGCATAAATCACACATTTAATTGACTCCACTGTTCATGTTTTATTGTATGTTGTTCTATATCAATGTTTATTTATAGTGAGCATTTTCCTAGTGATATTTGTCGTTACTTGAATGAAATTTTGCTGACTCGTTGTTGTTTTTTTTTAGCCCTATGCATCCTACAAACACAATACTTGTTAGTGTTTTGATGTTGATGCTACTTTAATTCAAAATTAAAGTTAAACAAAAACATGTTATTTGCAATCTATAAAACTAACCACATTATGACATCATTAACGACCTTGATACTACAGAAAATAACAAATTTACCACCGGTCTTGAAATCGTTATATAGTATAACTATCATAGGCAGAGTTATATGTGACTAACCCAAATTGGTAGCCATTGAGGCTTCTTAATCATCGGCTTACTTTGCGATGTCTTGGTGTCGGCCCGGTCATTTGGCGGCGGTGGCTTGAGAGACACAATGTTAAAGCTGGCGGGACGTCAGCAAATTGCTAACTCATCTGATTTTATCCCTTTGCTACATCAATAAAATCAAGCTTTTGCTAATAGTGATATAAACTGGGGTTTTATCTAATGTCTTACCTTTTCTTTAAATACTTTTCTTGACAGCATTATTCCAATTGTCTGTGTTTTTAACAAACATAATAAGTAAGCATATGCGTATGTATCTGAATATTCACAGATCCCATAACATATAAATCAAATCATGTTTGTTACTTGCCATTTTAACCCGAAACGTGGAAATTGTTCTTTCTTGTGTATCTTGACTTGGAGACTGTCTGTTCCAAAACGCACTTTTAACTCAATTATCCGTAACATTAATAATCTGTTCATACCTTAAAGCACTTTATTGAGTTGATATACAGGTATATTGTATTTATCCATATCATATGTATTGACTGATAATCTTCGTAATTATGATTGTTTTATGCGTGTTTCACTATAAATTGGCGTGTCATTTCTTCACCGGCCGCCATCTTTGTACACATTGGTATGCTGAATTATGGGTAATTTGTCATAGCAACTTACTAGTGTTTGCGTTTGTACCAGCAGAGTTATATTTAACCATTAGGTAAGAAAACTGTACTATTATTAGCAGACATGAGGTTAATTTCTATGTCTTATAGCCTGTTTTGGTTTAGTCGGTCATTTAAAGTCTATTTTATGTTTTAATATTAGTAACCGTGCTAGCGTTCCATTATTGGTCACAAACTTTATTGTGACCCCTTTTCGGTCACACAGTTACCAATATGTGGTCATAGTGACCAATATTGGGTAACAGTGACCAATTTCTGGTCACAAATGGAACGCCGCGGCTATATAAAGTGACCATATTTTGGTCACAAGAGGCATTCTAAGTAAAATCTTTAAAGGGGCAACATCTATCCCATTTTATTCTAAAAAGTAATTTTAAAGCTAACAATCTTTACATTAGTATTAATCAATTTAATATTGAAACATAAAGTAATAACGTGTGACTTGTTCATTGAATTATTGAGCTATTCAGCAACTTGTTACAATTTTGACTTTATTAATATTTTGAAGAGAAGCGTTATTGAATCTTTGCGATACAATATTATTTGCTCGTGAAAATCGTCTGTTAAACTGCGTTACCGTGTTGTGAAATAACCTGTTGAACTTTTAAGCCAAAGAGTTGCGATAAATGATAATAGCATTAGACCCACGTACCGGAGCATAACAATAGCTTGACGTTCCTCCTTATCTCTATTTATGAAAACATAGTTTGATTTACGCCAAAATCATTGACGAAATCTGCGTTTTCGGTTCGTTATTAGAAGGAAAATGATAAATTATTTCACTAGTTTAAATTCTGTTCTGTGTTTATCAATATATCTGAACATTAACATGAGCATCGTTGGTGTTACGATCGTTGGTTAAGATTTCGCCATTGACAAATCTTTGATATTCTCGAGTCGAACTAACAACATCTCTCTTCAATAGCGCTTTAATTGATTGTGGTTGAGACAGCATTCGGTTCGACATGTGATAATGGAATATATAATACACATAAAACAAGCAGTTACAATAGAAATATTATTGTGAATCGGTAATGAGATTAATCTAGACCGGAGCTTGTCATGCATTATAAAAGCGGGTCAGCATGTATTAGTTTTATATGACAGAGACAATTATTTATTTAAAACGCAAGTCTGATGACTAATCGCTCGGTTGGGATTTTAGAGCCATATATGATCAACGCATTTTGTAACCGTTGCTAAATCCGCAGGCTCTGACCTACGGATGCGAATCGTTTTAAAGATTTTTATATTTTATATAAATATAGATTTAAATAAAATTAATCATTTTAAATTAAATTTCCTTAGGGATCTTGTTTTAATATTTAACAGATGGGAAAGTTTTTATAATGCATATAATTGTTGAACACTTTTAGAATTTTTAGAACCATCGTCTCTCGTAACTCTCTTGGAGTGGTTGTGTACATATATATATATATATATATATATATATATATATATATATATATAATGATTCTACACTGCTTTACTGTGTTTTATGTACAAAGTTGAGTCGTTAATAATAAACTATTCTGTCTGTCTGTCTATAATGTCAAACATATAGATACTAGCACAAATGTATTTTTAAAATAATTGCTGATGCTGTTTTGTTGTCAACTACCGCATGCCGTTAGCTATATGCTTCATCTGGGGTGTTCCATTTAACATGAGAATTACTTCAAAAAAAACTAAATTCACGTATATGTGAAGGTTATTGAAATGCAAAATTAGCAACATTTAACACGCAAATCATATTGCCTATACAATACATGACAAAACACAACAAAACATTAAACAGCAAAATGATTAAAGCTGCCTTGGAACGGTCAAACCTTAAAAATAAAAATCACGTTTTGGTTAATTTATTTATTTGTTAACTCGTATGTTGGTGCTTTTTGTTGTGCTAATATGGAAGGAAATGGCACTGCTGTTTTCACTCCGGGTCTTAGGTGTCGCCTGAATTGTCAGGTGTTGCTTATTCAGATTCTAAAGTTCTTTAATCCGTCATTAATTCATAAACTTTTATTCCGCTATCCGCTCATACCATGTCTGTGTGGGTGTATCATTATGCCTGAAGGCTACGACGTTTTTGCTTAAATTTGTGATTTATGCGGAGCTCAATTGCCATAAGAAAAAGTTAAATCCGCAAGTTGCATTCCGGTGAAATATTTCTTGTTGTTTAGTGGTGTCTTTTTTTACAAGAGCACGTGTAGTGGTTTATTGTCACCATTGACGTTTTCATTGCGCTAGTATCGTCTGTGTCATTCTGTTAACCTGGGTTGACTGTCCGTCGTTTTGCCATGTATGAATTGTGTCGTGTTGTATGCATATCATTTTAATGCAACTTTGAATTATCAAGAATTTCGTTTTATAAGGAATGACTCGTTCCTCTTGGTAATATTAAAATAATAATTGAGCCATTAATTGCATATATTAAAGTTCCAACGTACTATGATTTCTGCGCAAATTTTAGTAAGTTCGATGTTTTTCCTTAAAACAGCGGTGGTATCAAATTCGTTACAAAGATCTTACAACATTTGAAAGAAACATGTATACTTTTCACAAAACATAACATGCATAATTGTACCTGATACGTATATTTGATTTTCATAAAGTAAAATCACTTTGAACTCTGTAGATATTTGCTTGTATACAAATATAATTGTGTTGAACTACTGTGTATATGTACTAACAGGTGTCTGGTTTTTTATTGCTTTGAGCGTGGAAATACGGCGCAATACTTGTAAATCTTAACTGCGAATCGTGTGTTATTGTAATTAAAGGAACGTATTTTATTTCCGGGAACATTTGTAGAATGTGATAAAGCGTGACAAAGGTGAGCTATTATGTACGCCGTAAATGATTCACCTGACATGGGATGTATTGCATAAATAAAGATTAAGCTCATAAAAACAAGCCGTGATGAGTATTTAACCTGCATGGTGCGTAAGACGTCGTCATGCTGGTTTAGGTGAGAGATTAACTATTTAAAACGCATAACTAAAAAAGCATTAAGAACGCCTTGCTGAGCGTTCTATTCAGTAAACATTGTTAGAAATGAATCATGTATTGCCCACCCTATGTGCGCAGTGCTTGTCGCGTTCTAATACGTTATAAACCGCATACACCTGTACCATTCACTTCGTGTTTTTTACAAAATGAATTACGCTTTGATCTGTGCGCGACGCATCTGTTTTTAGGCGGGCACACCAATACCTGTTATTTACCGTAATACGAATTTGTTTTGACAAATTATATTGAATTAAATAAATTAATAAAGAGGATAACCTTTGCCACAAATGCATATTACCTAGACGGGAACTGTGTGAGGTATAAATTACTTGTGGTAAGACGTATATTCAGCAATCTTGCAGGGAAACCATTTGGTTCCTTCGTTTCAAGTACTCATTCATAGTAATTAAGGTTTCACAATTTGATGAAGTTTGTAAACACATCCCCAATATCTTATACGTCTATTGAGAATACCTGTTGTAGTTTGATATTAATTGATTGCCTCATGTTTCTCATCGATTTGGTTTTTGGGCAGGCCTCGAAGGACAATGGGTCGTGACGGCCGTTAGGAAAAACGTTTTAAGTATTCTCAAAGTTGCTAAAAAAATTAACTGCACGCGTGAAGAATATGCCTTATGTGACAATGTCAATAAAATCCAAAGAGAACGTACATTAAATTACATCCATATTGTTTTATTGCGTATATGCTTAATATGTTTACCAAACTTGAAATATGAATAACGCATTAATCACAAAATTGAATTTGATATTTTAGCCAATAAAATGTACATATTCCTTTGGACATACATGTTTATCAACACAACATATAATATAGTAATCCAACTATTCCTAAATTAAACAGTTGTTTGTTCAAAGATAACGTTATTTAACCCTGCGTAGCATGTATTGTGATTCTGCTTGATACGTGAACGTCCATTCTGTGCTGTAGCATCTACAAACAGATATTTATGAGATAAGGATGAATCAGAAGCATTTAACCCTTTCAGTGCTGGAACCGGATTTTGAAGGCCTTTGCAAACAGTTTGGATCCAGATGAGACGCCACAGAACGTGGCGTCTCATCAGGATCCAAACTGTTTGCTATTCTGATAGTATTCTTTGAAAAAAAAATCAAAGAAAATGCTAATTTTCAAAATTTAGCAGACAACATTTAAGCAGACGACAAATTTCCCAGCATGCAAAGGGTTAATAAGTGTCTTCCGAAATGTAAATGTTCTACTTTGATAATCGATTGCCATTTGACGTTCGTTGTGAGTAAATAAATTAAATCTAATTACAATTCTATTGTATGGCTAATGTGATTTATATGGAGGAACTTAAAATAAAATGCAAGCGCAAATCGTTTTCAAACAGAGCATAGCTAATTTTTGTTAACTCAGAGGCGTTTTTGTCATAAAAGGATATTTTCGCTGCTTCTTAACTTAAACTATAGAAATATGTAAATGTATCATTTTTTATGTATTGCCAATGTATTCCCAACGGCATGTTTTATACACATGATGAGCTGTGTGTGGTTGGTCAATTCTTCTTGGTACATTCACTTTTTTATTCTTAGAAAAATAATAAAAAGGATTTAAGAAACCGTGAAATAAGGTAAAGTTTACTGTAGATGTATGTCACTGTCGAACTTAATGTTCCAAGAATCACTCGCAACAACAGACTAGGGGATAAATTATCCTATTTCAGTCCTTACTTTTCTTATTGGTTATATGTGACTCCTCGTTAACCATGACAAACTTTAATTAACGCTCTCCTCCTCTAACGGTTGCCACAAACAACTGAACTCACAATTTGATTTTTTTTTAAGTCTTTAAGTTTGTTTGAAAAATTCGTTCTGTACGTCTCGGTTACTTAATTACTTTGTGCGTATTTAACGTTACTGAACAACAAATGTTCAATAAACAATATATTATTTTCTGTTCAATATTTTTAAAATAGAATCTGATTTTCTAGTTTAAGCCATAAATAATATCTGTAAGGTTTAAACCAATTGAAATAATTTGAGTTCAACTATATTCGGAACCAGTTAAATCTCTTCGCGGAGGTTGAGACGATTTATGGGGTAAAGTTGTTATTGAGCATTTGACATAACATATCCACTATCTGCAAAGCAGCATTTTGTTTTTTAGTTGTTTGTTTGTTTATTTCTTATTCGTATTCATTGTATGAGAATTTTCGTGAAAAGTGTATACAATGCACAGTCATTTTATACATGTGGCATTTATTATCACCTTTAAAATGTCTACTTTAACTAGCGTTCATCACATTTTGACAATCGTTTAAAAATCTGTTAAATCTGATAAATTATCACTAATTTTCTACTAATACCACATGTAAGAATGTGTATCTAACTATATGACCAAAATCCACTGATTAAATTTAAGAAGAAAGAGAGAGAGGAAACGGAAACAACCATCCTTTCAGGTTTTATAATCCGAATATTAAAACCACGAAGCTCGTGTGGATTTTATGCACAGATTAACATTTTACAAACTTTTACATTTATGTGATTTAGGTTCCACTAGGAGCGAAGCATGAAACGCTGAATTAGATCAGGTAGTTTAACGTTGTTTTGATCTTCTACACGCTCCGTGATGAAAGTGGATTTAAACAGACGTAACAATGCGCGAATTAAGTTCACCTTATGTGAAAGGTTGCATGCAAGCCCGAAACATACTTGCATGGAAACCGCAGTTAATGCTGATACAGGCCAGATGTTCTTGTGAAAACCGTGCATATTAATGATGTTTCCGCTTTGATGTGGGTTGATAGAGAATTTCATTCATAAAATGAAGATCGATCGAATACATTTTATTCAAATATACTTTGTGTCACACATTACTGGGACTGTTATTATTTTTTATTCAGAAATTGCCTGAATCATGCCCATGGTCTCGTTTCAAGTTAGTATGAGGTGATTTGCTTTGTTTGTCGTTCCGTCTAGACGAGTATAGGTGATCATAGCACTGTTCCGCTTTGTGGATGATTTATGACGGTTTGCAGCAACGATGTGTGCGCTAAATGTATAGATTATATCTTGCATCAGTCCCTTTGAATTTTGTTTTGCAACATTTACATAACATTTATAACTAAGTGTTCGGAACACAAAGACAAGCCAAGTAAATCCTCTGTGTTAAGTCTAAGTCTAAATTTTGTTGAAATAATCAATATAAGAGTCGTTTAGTTCGTATACCGGGACTGGTCATTTTGTACAAAAATGTTGGGCATGTTAAGATAAGAGAGTCCCCCAAGCACAATTCGACACTCGCGTCTGTGAATCCGACAATTGTGTAAAATAATGCTTTGCTTATTGTCCTGATATACAAGACAGTTTTGAAGGTGGGCATCAAAATCGCTTGCCAATAGCTTATTGCCAAATACGTCAGTTTAAAAAATGCATTTTCGTCAACATTCCGTAATTGTGTAAGTATTCATTTGAGTGCTTATAGTGACGTAATCTTCATAGTGCCTTTGAACGTCCGAAATTTAAGTCATTTTAAAGTAAAAAGGGGGTATTACCTAAGTACTTGTATAGGTGAAGCTCGGTCAGTCTTGTAATTTATCCAAAAATAGATAATCTGCTAATTGTATCTGTCAAAAAAACGATAATGTAACACTTTGCATGGTAATCAGTAAACTATGTAAACAAACGAGATCTAAATAGTTTGTTGACAGTTTGTGACAAAAAATACTATTGAATTTCGAATCTAGTACTGAAAAGCATATCTTGTTTGAAGATCAAAATACAACAAAAGTCAAACCAAAATACAATGTCAAAGGGAAAGATGAAACGCGGAACAAAAGGAAGTATTGCCCGTTATTCGTAATCACTCACCCTGAATAGTTACTGTTGCAAATTACAGGGTGTGACAGTCAATTAAGTCTTTGTTTTGGTATGGTGTAGTCCCGGGGTGTAGTACTGTAAACGTCTTTGACAATTATTATATAGTTGTCCTACAATATTGATCTGTGCGATAGTGCCTTGTACTAAATGTCGCGTTACATATAGGATCTGACATGAGTGGTCATATCATACCATATTTTATTAAACGAGTTCAGGAATTTTGTTAGTAAGCGAGCCTTTGGCGATTGGTTAGTTATTGATTCTGTACCCAATGAAAACGCTTAAAAATGTTGTATTACACATGTGTAATATAAAAAAATATGTAATGGTTATATTACATTGGAAACAAGGTACAGCATGTGATAAAATGATATATACGTACCACTTGTGTAACCCTTGTTATTATAGGCGCGCTACTGAAAATAACTTCATGAAATATTAATATATCATTGCTTGACATGCACGATTTCGTAATAATAAGCAAAAATACCCTTTGGATATAATGAAATTTAAATAGTGGTTAAACGTTCTTGACTTAAGGTGTTCTCGAAACCCAAGGGAACACCGATTGACAACCGAGTTTATTACATTACCATTTGGGTCTCGCTCTGTGAAAAGGGGTTTAAAGCACGTGCGTAATTCGTCGTCCCAGATTAGCCTGTGTAGTCCGCACAGGCTAATCAGGGACGACACTTTCCGCTTTTATTGTATTTTTCGTTTAAGGGAAGACTCTTCTTGATGAAAATCGAGTTTAGACGGAAAATGTCGTCACTGATTAGCCTGTGTGGACTGCGCACGGGTATCCCGGACGACACTTTACGCACATGCATTTAACCCCATTGTCTCAGAGCAAAGCTCGTTTGATTACAAACAATCGGTTGTTTTATGGGTTAGTAGGGCGGCGGAAAGCGTCTACGTCAATGATTGCCTTTTGCCGTTATTGCCTTAATAGACGTAATTGGTGATCAAACACGGGTGTCATTACGGCATACAAACTGGTTCATATCGGATATTGCTCATAAATATCGACCAGGAAGATTCCGGAAACCTGCTGATGGACCATTCCAGACATCCTTTTATTGGTGACGTCAGTGACACAATAATTGTTTGCACATCTCTCCGCATTCTTGTTCCCTGCACCGGAATCTGTTTGGTTATCATTACAGTGATTCTGCGCTGACGAACGCTCAGGTATCGCTTTGGCCATGATGTCTTAGTCGCTCTCGTACTTGATAGGTTACTGTTTGTTCTCTGATCAGTTCCTGTATCCATTTGTTATGACACTTAAGCAATAAAAGAAGTGTTATTGCACAAAGTTCAGAAGGTGGCAAATTCCAAGATAAATGTATCCCAGTTTGCTTGAATGACGTATGCGGCGACATTTTTTCCTTTTCATCCTCATTCACAATGTTTGCTCACCTCTCTTCACAATGACGCTTTATTACGACTTTTCAAACATTCGTCCGATAGGCTTATTCTTAAAGTACGTTGTACTACGTAAGTTGTCAGTTCTCGTATCTGTGAACGAATTTGTTAAATATTGTTTTGTTTTGACTACCTTGATCGTTAGTAAGATCAACTGGCAAAAATATTACCCTTTTTTCGCAGGCTTTTATCAGATTAGCTCTTAAAGAACATTATAACCGATTATGAAATACAAATGGAACCATTGGTTTTGTTTTGTTTGTTAGTGTCGTTTTGTTAAGCATTCTCTACGTATGACATTAAATGACCTAACGCACATTTTTATGAGGCATACTCTCATGCTTAGACATTTGTGTCGTGTTCTGAGAAAACTGGACATAATGCATGTGAGTAAAGTGTCGTCCCAGATTAGCCTGTGCAGTCCGCACAGGCTAATCAGGGACGACACTTTCCGCTTTTATGACACTTTTCGTTTAAATGAAGTCTCGTCTTAGCAAAAATCCAAATTAGTTGGAAAGTGTCGTCCCGGATTAGCCTGTGCGAACTGCACAGGGTAATCTGGGATGACACTTTACGCACATGCATTTTGTCCAGTTTTCTCAGAACGCTACTCATTTGTCTTGAATTTGTTTGCTAATATTACATTGTGCGATTAACATGACGCGTGGGTTCATCTTGCTATTGTTTCTGGTCGATATGCTGATTGGTTAAGGTCGAAGGGTAACTACGTCAGGTGTCATTATCCAGAATAATCCTAAGTACAATCGTATTCTAAACCAGTAAATCGATACTTTGCCATTGTATTCCGTATGTTCTTGAAATGCTTGTAAGTGAGCAATATTAATATAGGTAATTATCAACTCACTATTAAAGATGTATTAAGCTTAGTGTGAACTTTATTCTTCAATTAAACAATATTACCTAAAAACTTTGTAACCTTGAAAGAAAATGGATTACATAAGATAAAATGTTTTAGAAGCATAAACCCATGCGAATTACCGGTACTTGTAATAAATTCAGTGTTCCTGGCTTGGTTTGACCCGAATTTACAAATCCCAAAATGGAAAACTTAAAGTAAAGTAATACATTCCAAACGTCCTTAAGTCTTTGATAGCCTTTTGTATCGGCCATTTTACATTATAAATGTTGTACTAAAGAACATGTTTCGAATGTAACGCTTTAGACATCATTCGATTTTGAATTAAAATGACAAAAAAAAAATAACAAAGTAAATTTGTTGGCAAAGGATTTTTTTTAGGGTAATTTGTGCATCACGTCTGTGTGGTGTTGCTATGACAAAGTAACTATAGTTAGTTTAAACCTATTTATTTTAGCTCGATTGCATTTAAAGAACTAACTACTTATTTGAAACGCTCCCGAGTTCGTTTCCTGGGACTAGATCCAGTACTTGGTGTCTACAGAACGCTAGAACGCTCCTACAGTGGGGATCGAACACGTGACCTTCCAGTCGCTAGGCGGACAGCATATCAAGTTAATATGCTTTAAAGGTTGTGGAGATGTTTTATATGCTGCGGAAATGTATTGCTATTAAAATAAAAAAAAACGAGAAGTTGTAGATACTTTTTCATACGGTTTGAAAAGGTCTATTATCCTCATTTTGAAAGGAAAATTCACACGACAAAAAGCAATAAAAACAACATAAAACAAATAATATATATAATGCTCTCAAAACAAATATATCATAATAGAAGATCAAAAAATATCTACATAATAAAAATCACATAAAGAAGAATCAAATAAATATATTTAAAAAAAAACACAAGCCACAGGGTAAAAGGAACTATGTGCGGTGCATTAAGAAGTATCCACATCATATAAAGAATAAACCAACGTATGTAAAGAAGTATTTATGTATAAATATACACAAATTGAAACTTCAGCTGCACAAACGTATAGCATGTGGCCATTGATCTATTGCAAGGAACAAATTGCCAATAAGTGGGACACAAAACAATTGTACTAGACTGGACGCACATTTACACAACAAACACACAAAAGTGAATAAAACTGAGAGCACCGTCATAAAACGGTCAATGCAAAGCATTATGGGTCGTATCCTTTGTAAAACATGTAAGTGTACATACCATTTACGTCATAGCATCACAATTAAAACTAAATAGCAATAAAATATTATATATTTCAATAAAAAAACATTTAATTACTTAATGGTTGGACGTAAACCAGAGCAACATAATTGTAACTTTTAAAGACACGCTGAAATGAAACTAAAACACGTATGAACTTCAACTGGTCTGCTAGCAAAGAGCTATAGAGGCAAAACATCATATGTGTCCTGTTCTGAGAAAACTGGACAAAATGCTTGTGGATAAATTGTCATCCCAGATTAGCCTGTGCCGTCCGCACAGGCTTATCAGGGACGACACTTTCCGCTTTTATGGATTTTTTTTTCGTTAAAATGATGTCTCTGCTTAGCGAAAATCCAGTAAAGGCGGAAAGTGTCGTCCCGGATTAGCCTGTGCGGACTGCACAGGCTAATCTGGGATGACACTTTACGCACATGCATTTTGTCCAGTTTTCTAAGAACAAACCACATAAAGTAAAACATCGCCGTGAGTTATAAGGAACAGACTAGCTCAGATGGTAGAGCGCTTTAATACAAATCCGATTATCCTGAGTTCGATCACCGGCCAGGCCACATAACTGGTGTCATTGGTCATGAAATACTTTCTACGTCTATTCTCCCTCTGACCCTGATTCAGGGGACAGGAGGACAGTTGTCATTGAGAATGTATGTATAAGTATGTGCACTTGGTACTGGTGAAACAGATAAATCAGGAAAATTTGAGTTTTTAAACTTACCGTCGTGATATTGCAAATACAGTTGAGAACGGCAAAAATGTCCAACTAAACAAACACACGAACAAATAAATAAAAAAACAAACATTATAAAGCCTTAATAATGTTTGCGCGTAATATAATTATATAAAGTAACTTTAACGGCATATACAGTTACATACAAAAACTATTATAAAGCAAGTAGTCCTATATAATAACGATACAACTTTAAGACGTACGACTTGCTGGCGTTCCATACATGTCTGTCAATCACCTGTCTACCTGTCAATCTACAAACATGAAGGGGCGTAACCCCGAGTTTAATTGCAGGATTAGAATAAGCTGATTGCGAATCGATTTAGTTGTGGGTGACTTTAGTGTCGGCTTTATGCCCCAGTATGGTCTTATCGCCCTGTAATACTACGCGCATAGAGACACGGGTTAAAATATGTATTCGTCTAACGTTTCCCCTTGGCTTTGTTTGGCGTTGTTCGTTACTTAAGACAACGCACATTTAATTATCAACACTGTGGCATTTTTGAAACAATATGTGTCGCGTTCTGAGAAAACTGGGCATAATGCATGTTCGTAAATTGTCGTCCCAGATTAACCTGTGCAGTCCTCACAGGCTGATCAGGGACGACACTTTCCGCTTAAATTGGATTTGTGCTAAGAAGAGGCTTCATTTAAACAAAACATGTCATAAAAGCCGAAATTGTCGTCCCTGATTAGCCTGGGCGGACTGCACAGGCTAATCTGGGACGACACTTTACGCACATGCATTTTGCCTCGTTTTCTCATAACACGACTCATATCTCCAAGCTACCCGGCGTAAACAAAATTAAAAACCTTTCTTTAATATTGAATGATAACGGCGTAATTCTATCGGAGATTAAACGAATTAAAAGAATGTGGTGTATGTTTACGTTTCCGATGACTTAAACAGTTTAATGCGTTTATAAATACTTAAATCAAGCGGTGTTCCGTTGTATAGTTCTGCATTGCTCTATTTAAAATTAACGAACCGGTTTCGCTATTAAAATGGAACACCGTAAAACAGAGTGTTCCTCTTAAAATGGTTATTATTTGATTAAACTACTACTGTGGAATTGTTTTTTGTTTTATTGCATGTATGTTGGTCTTACATTTTTTTATTTTTTTTTAGATAAATATATCACCTTTACACTCGGCGTTTATATAGTGTGATATTATTGAATTATGAAGCGTTGAAAATACGCAATCATGATGTCAAACTTTCGAAATTATTTTCGAGTTAAATACTAGTAGTTCGTGCATATTCTTAAAAGTTACATACACCATACTGTAAGACAGATATTGGTGATGGATAAATGAAGAAAACATAGCATTGAATTTCTTACCAATCAATAATGTAATTCTTACAGTAGCCCGAAACGGTATTTTCCCTCGCAGAGCTAAGACTGTTCCGAGTATGCTACTGGCGCTATTACTAAGACTGGTTCCGAGTATGCTACTGGCGCTATTACTAAGACTGGTTCCGAGTATGCTACTGGCGCTATTACTTACAAGTCATGTGACGATCGATTCAAATCTTTGAGTAATAATCAATTATTGTGATTCGTTATTTTCTTCTACTAGTAGAATCTATTGATATAATGTATGATAAATTGTAATTATTTATGTTATTGTCCCGTTTTCATTATTGACTTCAAACTTCAAACGATACATAAAAGATAACAAGTGTGTACCGGTATATAACTGAATTGAGTTTCACTCGCATTTCAGTAAATTACAAATACGAAATCCTTTCAGCGCGGAAAGGATTTTACTTGTGACCGCTTCATTTTCCTTCCAAAAAGCATATTTGCACAGCAAGTGTCGATTTTCAGAGACGTCCGGCGAAACTGAGATATGGGTCAACAACCCGACTATATAAGAAGAGTATTTAAAATGAAATAATATTTTCAAAACTTCTTTAGTTAATCCCGTCTGTGATTTTCTCGTATTCATTTTAATTAATCTGGCACTAATGCGGAATACATGTTTTATTACGTTATTACAATTCTAATTTATTACAGTGCGTCAATTTTCAAGAGGAGCCCTGCACTTTATGGGAAGAAGAGAGAAGTAAAACATGCAACTTTCATCAGTATAAGGGATATACCTCATTCTAAGCCGAAATAAGTTGTGCCAAACCGTCGTGCGTATTATCTCCCTTTTGAAAGCGACAAGTAGCTTATGCGTTTGAGAAGAAAATGTCAACGCGGCATTCAAAGTTCAAACAGTAAATTCCGTTAAAAGTTCAAGGACTCTTAGATGTTAACTACCAGCTGTAGATCTTCAAACTGGAACAATGTGCTTCACAACGGACCACGAACTTAAAAAAGAATAGTATTTAAATATTTATAAATCCATTAAGTACCACAAACACACGCGACTTATTTGTGCTGCTTGTTCGATCTTTCAATTCCGCGTTTTTGTTTTAGTGCGTATACCACTCTGACGATGTTGATAGTTACTTTAGAAATTGTAATAAACATAAAAGTACAGAATATTTAAAAGGGTTGGACACTTCGACAATTTTACATACCGTCCCTAAGCCGCGAAAGTTACCAAACTCAATTTATTTAAATGTTCAGGAGGAAGAAAAAACTTTACAATTTTTCTCGCTTCATGAAAGTAAAAAGGTGTAAATATGTTATTTGACTAATTCCGAAAAATTCGTAAAATTCCTAAATCCTTCCTTCCTCTAATGGTTTACACTGAAGTTTGGAAACATTCTTACTCAATTTTATCAATCCAATCGCCAAAATATCACATGGGCATAACTATATCATCCGATTTGCGAGGAGCTTAGAAATTTTCGCGGTGAACGCGGGCTCTGTACGAAAATGCGAAACTATCATAATCCGTTTCCGCACAAAAATTGAGTTTGGCCATTTTCGCGGGCACGAGACGATATGGTGGTAAGACACTATTCGATATACGGCGATAAATCTAAGCCCACTTTAAACTTCTCGCGAAATCCTTGGAATTGCAACTATGTCACTTAGCGTAACTTTTAGCTCTGGATTGCTGACTTTCGTAAAGTCGATGCCAAGTTTCGTACCGCTTGTAGTAAACAATACAGTAGATCACGGGCGTTTGGCACCAAATCCTCTGGTTGTCTATCGAATCACTTGATTGTACAATAATTCGCTGACTTCGATTTCGTCCAGACGGGAAATCACCTCCAGACTATCAGGGGGTTGATACTACGAACCAAGCGGGGGAGTTTAATGAAGATTTATCGGGATTCCTAGCATACCAATGTCTGTGCTTCTTCCAAGAAATTATATCTCGCATACGATGTAATTAAAGGAAATAATAAACATATTAAAATCTGTAATTTAACTTCAAAGAAATCCAATCTCTCGTATAAATCCCTCATACCAAGTAACAAAAGGAAATATTAAATATGTTAAACTGTGTAATCTAACTTCAGTTTAGATAGCAAAGTAGTGTCAATCAAGTGATGAAAATAATGTAAATTGCTGTCGACAGATTGAGCCCTTCATTAAATATATATGGTTGATTTCTTTCGAGGTATACATGAACACATTTGTTTTTTGGGCTTAATCTTTCGCCGTTTAAAACAGCATTTCCGTCATATCACGGCGGTCAGTTGACCAACTCACTTTTTATATGTAAGATGGTTTCAGCAGTACTAAGTGCACGTTTACTTATGCCAGTAACTGACAATTGCCATTCTTGAATCAGAGGTGGGGAAAGAATGACCACAGAGGATTGCATGACCAATCTGCCCACAGGTTATGTGTCCGATCCCGTGATATGCGGATTTGAAGTCCAGCGCTCTACCAACTGTGCTAGCCGGCCCGTCTTATGAACGCATCATTGAGTGCAACACGTATAAGTTGCTGCCATACCAATATAATAACCTCTGCATTAACAATTCGAGTTACAAAACGAATGGTTTAGAACAGAAAAGGCAAACAGAGAACCGTTTTATGCAGTTTGAGCTGTAAACCACGTGTTCAGTTCTATACATTCTTCCTACGCGAGTGTGAAAAACAAGGGTAATTTACTTATTATCCAGTATTTCTTAAAACACATGACCGCAATCTAGGCTATTATTTCAAAGTCGTATATTAAAGATAAACAATCAACGCCTCAACCACAAGGGTAAATCACTGTTATTTATTTAACGTATCAGTCCCTTTTACCAGTTTATTAATACGGGTTGCCAAGTATCGTACACACGTTCTATAAATCTTACATTTTTCCCACGACTTGGGTCATCATTGGAGGGTTGGCTGGCACACTAGACAAATTATTGGAGAAAACAATACACCCTTTTTCGATCAGTCCTAATGGCTGATTTAATGGATGGATTTCGTAGCACGGCAAGACAGCACTTTTAATACGAGTGCCAGAAAAAATAAGACTGTCCTTATTCAAGAAAACTACGTTAGTACCCGTCAGGGATGTATAATACATCCCTGGTACCCGTATAATTGATATTCAACAATTATTGCCGATTGTTTGTTGTTGGCTTTTTCCTAACATATTTTCACGGCGACATGTTAACCAACTCACATTTCCTGGGTAAGATGGTTTACCAGTGACTGACATATGCCCTGCATGAATCAGAGGAAGGGGAGCATGGCCGTACAAGGAATTGTATGAACAATGCCTACACAAGTTATGTGGCCGGCCCGAAGATCGATCGCGTGATCATCGGTTTTGTAGTCCAGCGCTGAACTGAGCTAGCCGGCCCAACACTCGATAAGTGATGCGGGTTCATATATCTTTAATGTTATTAAAACATGCCCAGTATTGCATAACATTAGTACATTCCTCATGTTAACAATATATCCCCACAGCAAATATGGTAACGGCCGAATAACATTTAAATATCTGAGACAGATAAATGTATTTTTATTTGTTTTTAGTTGTTATTTCTGAAGATGATTGTGTGCACATTTGCTTGATGAAATACTCGTGGTTAAACAAGTAATGTAGGTAACAGGTGGGGCGGGTTTTCTGTCTAAATCAAAGTCAAGGAATTCAACTTGTATTCAAACTGGTTTTAAAAGCTGTAAAAATATTTAATATAAAATGTTATTCTAAACCCCCTGTTCCCCACGTAGAACTTTATGGTTCATCCTTTTTCAGTCTATTTCCTCTTTGGAGTCTCCTTTTTAATAAGCGTAGAGCATAAGTGCAGCAACGCTGTATGGGCTATGCAGTCATGATGATGCAAAAATGGAACAAGAGGGCCATGGGCCCTGAGGCGCTCACCTGAGACCCAAAAGGAACTAAACTATTCGGAGAAGGTGGAGTTCAAAATAATTAAAGTGCTTTATGAAACATAAATAGTATCATTAGGTTCACAAGAGGAAATTTGCACGTCCCTGGAAACCATGTTCTTCAAAGCACCGGAACCATTTTCAAACTAAATCAAGATATCATAAGAACATATGTTCTCAGCATATTTCATTAAGATTGAACACAAATCTGACGACCTTTCACCACTCAAAATGTGCAGCTCCATGAGATACACATGCATGCCAAATATCAAGTTGCTATATTCAATTACGCAAAAGTTATGGCCAATGTTAAAGTTTTTGGACGGATGGACAGACGGACAGTTCAACTGCTATATGCCACCCTACTGGGGCCATAATTTAAACAACAATCAACCCTGTTTCAAACACAAATCTTAGATAATCACACCAAAAGTACCGACCTCATCAATAAACTATGTGCCATAGAAATTAGTTTTTCAATCTTATCAGTCTGAAGGTCTTTGATGCAAGTTCCCAACAGGGGCCTATTTCTAGGGACTACGGGAATTTAAGCTGCAAGCCTGTAACCCAATAATCACATGTCCATTTCAAAAGGCATCAATGAATATTATTACCGGATGCCTTATATAAATGATAATTATTTTGTGCTATTTCCTCGTCAAAAAAGTAACGTTGCAATGTTTTAAACTGTAACCGGTGAATATTTCGAACTGTTGACTGGCCAATAGTTTGTACTGTTGCCCGCTCGTGCAGACTACCCCTGTGTTTCCCATTTCTATTTTTAGAAAATGTCTTTTCTATAGAAAAAAGGTCTATATTCAGGTTTCAATAACAATGTTGTGTTTAAATTTAATTTGCTCTTTTTTCTATGTTTGAAATTTGTTCAGGTAATAAAACAGTTATTTCATGGATGCTTGGTGAACAGTCAAAACTGTTGTCCCTCAGTATCAGGGCAACAAATCCAAAGTCATCCCTGATACCTTGGGACAACAGTTTTGACTGTTCACCGCCCATCCATAAAATAACTGTATACTATTGTACCAGAACAATGCAGGCACAGTCAATAGAGTATTAATAAGTTGCTGATAAGCAGGTGGCTGAATGGGTTCAATTTGAGAGATTAGAGTAGATTCCTGACAAGTCATGCATTCATGATTGGAGGTCAAACACAATTTAAGTCATGAACAGTTATTTCTCCCCTTATTTTCTGCAAAAAAAATATTCCTACTTGAAAGTTTGAGAATATTTAATAAAGGGTATTCAGATGGCATAAAACATGTTTGTCGCAGTTCAACCCAAACAAATCATCATCATAATAATCCTCTTCAGAAAGGATAAAAAATTAATGTTTTTATGGCAATTTGAACTGTACATCTTATCGGCAGAATTAATATTCAGATGACTGCATGGAAATCATGAATATGCATAAATTTCATTCACAGTGTACATTAGTAATTTCTAAGTACATGTAGTGATTACAAGGTTACACTATAAAGCCATTTAATGAAAACTGACCCGTCTCGTGGCAGCCATGTTTTTCAACAGACCTTAAGCATAAAGGAACTCGGCCCAGATATCATAAGAACAAATGTTGTGACTAAATTTCATGAAGCTTTGACTAAACATGTGATTTCTAGAATTTTAACAGGTTTTACTGGAGCCATATTACGAAAACTGCCCCACCCCTGGCCGCCATGTTTATCAACGGACCGCAACCATTTTTTAACTGAGGTGTCAGAGCCATCATAATAAAGTAATGTTCTTACCAAGTTTCAAAAAGATTAGAATATAAATGTGACTTCTAGAGTGTTAAAAAGGTTTCAATGTAGCCATTTAAGGAAAACTGCTCCGCCCCCTGGCGGTCATGTTTTTTTAACGGACCAGACCCATTTTTGTTAACTCAGCTGAGATATTATTTTGAAAAATATTCCGACCACGTTTCATGAAGATTGGACTTAAAATGTGACTTCTAGAGTGTTAATAAGGTTTCACTGTCAATAGCCATATAAAGAAAACTGCCCCGCGCCATTCAAGCAATATTTTTCAACGGAATGGAACCATTTCGAACTCATTTTAATATCAGTGGGAATGGGACAAATATTCTGACCAAGTTTCATGAATATTGAACTATAAATGTGACTCCTAGAGTGTTCACAAGGTTTTACTATAGCCATAGAAGGAAAACTGCCACCCCCCCTGGCAGCCATGTTTTTCAACCAAACAGAACCATTTTCGAACTCGTCCAAGATATCATTGGGACACATGTTCTGACCAAGTTTCATGAATATTGGATAAACTAGAGCTTTGTCACTGACGTGACGTATACCCCCACATGCTGCATTGACACAGAATATTTTGCATGCTGTCTCACAAAACAAGAGAAGCTTATTTATGGCAATTTTTAAGAATTATTATGCCATTATCATTTATGGCCATTTTGACCTTTGAAATCTTGAATTCTTTGGCATGATACGCCATCCAATGCCTGTGAACAAAATTAATGTGGAGAGTAATATTAAAATCTCACAATGAATGACATAGTTATGGCCCAGACAAGCTTATTTATGGCCATTTTTGACCTTTGAACTCAAAGTGTGACCTTGACCTTGGAGATATCGACGTAATTTTATCGCGCAACACACCGTCCAATAATGGTTAACAAATGTGCCAATTGATTTCAAAATCCCACAATGAACGACATAGTAATGGCCTGGACAAGCTCAACTATGGCTATTTTTTACCTTTGAACTCATGTGTGACCTTGACCTTTGAGATATTGACGTAATTCTTTCGCGCGACACACCGTCCAATGATGGTGAACAAATGTGCCAATTGATTTCAAAGCCTCACAATGAACAACATAGCTATGGCCCGGACAAGCTCATTTATGGACATTTTTAACCTTTGACATCAAAGTGTGACCTTGACCTTGGAGATATTGACGTAATTCTTTCGCGCAACACACTGTCCAATGATGGTGAACAAATGTGCCAAATGATTTTAAAATCCCTTGATGAACCACATAGTTATGGCCCGGACAAGCTCATTTATGGCCATTTTTGACCTCAAAGTGTGACCTTGACCTTGGAGATATAGACGTAATTCTTTCGCGCAACACACCTTCGCATGATTGCAAACAAATGTGCCAATTGATTTCAAAGTCTCACAATGAACAACATAGCTATGGCCCGGACAAGCTCATCT